>JANHFO010008169.1:0-10162 GCA_032468095.1 Pareas carinatus | reverse complement strand
CAGATCATTACCACGAGCAAATGTTGGAAACTCTGATCACTGTATGATTCATCTTGTACCTGTTTATAGACAAAGGCGTAAAACTATAAAACCATCAATTAAAACAGTTAAATCTTGGTTTGAGGAGGCAAAAACAAAACTACAAGCTTGCTTCGACTGCACAGACTGGAAAGTTTTTGAAGATGCCTCTTCAGACTTAGACGAACTTACAGAGTCTGTCACATCATATGTCAGATTCTGGGAAGACTTATGTGTACCAACAAAAAATATTAGAATACACAGTAACAATAAACCCTGGTTTACAGCTAAACTTAAAAACAACTACGTCATGCCAAAGAAGAAGCCTACAGAAAAGGAGATAGAACTCTCTACAATCGAACCAGAAATGCATTAACAAGGGAGATCAGAGCAGCAAAAAGAAGCTATTCTGAAAATCAGCTCTCAAAAAATAAAACAGCAAATACATGGAAAACTCTAAAAAATATTACTGGGTACAGCAAACCTCCATCACATGTTGAAGGGAACCCAAAATGAGCAGATGACCTAAACACTTTCTACTGTAGGTTTGAAAGGAAACAACTGTCAACCACCACCATGACAGCAACCAAGCCTTCAACCACCAACTCTATCCCTTTGGATGAACCTCCTCTCATAATCACAGAAAAAGCAGTGCAAGACCTATTTCATAAACTAGAGCCTAGGAAAGCACCAGGACCAGACAAAGTAACTCCTGCCTGCATAGAAAAACTGTGCTGCTCAACCAATTAGCTTATTTTAAAACTTTAGTTCTACTAAATGGGCTTTTAATACTCTAAATCTTATATGCTTCACAGTTGTTTTTGATAATATTTTCATCCTAGTCAAACATTTCTCAAGGATACTATTAGCAATATTGATTCTAAATGTCTCAGGCAGTGCTCTGCGTTTCCAGTTTGTTGAGGCGTCTGCTTAATGGATTCTAAAATTACTCAGACAGGCAAGGAGAGGAAACGGTTAGGATCAACCAAAGGTTAATTTCAGCAGCAAGCGAGCAAGAACCCTGAGGATGGGCAATGGGGAACCGCTGGCCCCCAATCTTCTCGTGCAGGCAATGATACCTTCATAGCGTTCCATGCCTCTGACTTGACACGGAATGGCAGTCATCTCCAAAATGGGGCTTGTTAGAACGATGTCGGGGCATGTTTAGTTTTCACATTCTGTGTTCTTCCCAAGGGGAAGCTGAAAAAACCTCCACTCTGCAAAAAAACCACAGCTCGGTCACTCCCGGTGAAAGCCCAGCAGGTAAAGAAGAGCAGCAGCGAGACGTCTTCTGACAGTTCAGAGCATGGAAAACTCGCCTCCAAACCCAGGCGGGGTGAGTTATTGAAGGGAAGCCAGCCTCTTGATTTCGATGAATGTCGAGATCGGTATCGGTAGAAAGCTGCAGGTTGGATGAAAGGTGGGAGCCCTTAGTGATCTAGGGGTGGGTGGCAGAAGGTCAGCTGTATGAGAGTGTATGTTAGCTGTCTTTCAGGCACACATGTCCCCCTGTAAACATATAAGCCAAATTTTATGAAAACCTGGATTAAAAAGAAGGAAAAGCTTCTCCGCTGCTGTGCTTGGGCTGTGTTTTCCCCCTTGTCAATGTTCCCTTCTGATTACTCAGAGGAAGGAGGAGCAGGGAAGAGGCCGCGGGCGGAGTAGGGGGCGGGCAATGTTCTTGGCCCTGCCTCCTTCAGAAACTGAACTCCTCCCAGGAGTTCCAGCTAAATTTTGATCCCTTTCTCTGGATTCCCCCCCTCTTTTTGGGGGGATGCTTTCATCCCTTCTCCTGCCCAGGAAGACACTTGGTTTTCTTGGGAGGCATTTGATCTTTCCAGCAGCAGCAGTACCAGCAGCGGCCTGAAGAGGCGCAAGCACACAGCCTGGGCCCAGTTGGGGAGATAATTTGATTAGCTTCCACCTGAAATCTGTGTGATATACAGTCTAACAGTCCTTAAAAACCAAACGTGCATTCTAGATTTTTTTTCATTTTCTGAAATGATGTATTGATAAATATATAATAAACGGGAAGAATTTCATCACTAGATATGATTTTTTCGATTTTATATTGTTACAGTCTATGTGTGAGTGCAATACATACAAATGCACACCCACATATAGAATGTAGCAATTGACAGGCTAATCCCAAATTGTTAGAAAATGGGCTGAAGAATGTACAGGGGTCATTCATCAAATGAATAAGAAAGTGTTTAGAAGAAAACAGCAACCTGTTTGAACATGTAATGCAATTTATGTAGGTGTGTCATATGCATGTAGGGCCCAGAAGGCCTAACTTTGGGTTCATCCTGTCTTTTTCTCTGTGTGTGTGTGTGTGTGTGTGTGTGTCTGTGTCTCTCCCTCCCTTCTACTCTCCTTCTCTGCTGGTCATCACAGGCGAGTACTCGGCTGTGCCCCCCCCTTCAGCCGTGGAGTCGAGGAAGAGCAAAGCGCCCCCCGTGAAGAAGAAGGCCTCGAAGAAAAAGGAGGAGGAGGAGGGAGGGGATGGCGGGAAACAGAAGCAAGGCTCCACAAAGAGACCACCGGGTATGTTTCCTAGGTGACTTACATATAAAGCTGAATTAAATGTGCACCTGGAAGGAGATTCTTTAAGATATATTTTCCTTTTAAAACGGCTTGATTTTTGGTAAAGAGCTAAACCTAACTTATGGGAGAGAAATACAGTCCTCTGGTAGTGAAATCCCCTTTTTAACAAAGAAAAGTTTCCTTTATTGAAGGAGTTTCAGATAAAAGGAAAGGCTACCCTGCTATCCAGGAGATGGAAGGAGACACCAGATCCCCGCGACGGACCCAAGGAAGAGAAAGAAAGGCTTTTTTTTTTGCCTCAGCTGGGTTTTGGGCTCAGGGAAACAACCACCAGAAAACACACACACACACACACACACACACACACACACACACACTGGAACGCTTGGTCAGATACCCTGAATATGTCATTTATTAACCCTTCACGGGTCAAGATGGGCATCCGTGAGGCAAAGAGGCATAACAGCCAATGGAGCGTCTGGGTGGGGGGAGGCTCTTCGCTGTTAAGATGGCTGGGTTGGGCAGTTCCGTGCCGTGTGCCAGGAAACACCGCAGTGCCATTGGAGCAGCCAGCACAAACTGATTTAACCCCTCCCCAGGCAGCCGCCAGCCAGCCATCCCCAGTCAGGAGCAAGCCAGGACTTCCAACCATGGTTGTCTACTGTCGATCGAGTTCAGGCAGTCTAAAGGCAGGCATTGTGCAGAGGTTTGCTTTTGTCTGGGCAGGCAGTGACGACAGAGCCTTTGTGGTGTGCCACTCACGGGCTTGCCCTTCTTGACTATAAGTGTGTCCCCGCATTCCTCTTTTTTGCATATTTGAATTTCCTCCCAGGTTGTCTTTCCCACAACCTGACAATATGATACTTTTGTCAAAGTTTGGTAGTTTATTAAAACAAGCTTTTAATATTTAATGCATTCTCTCAAAATAAAAATCTACCCTTTACTATTTTCAGTTCTTTATGCATCCTTCAGCCATTGAGAAAAAAATATACCTGCAATAACATTCTTTTATTTTTGTTTAATGTTTGAACTGAGCCACCATGGTTTATTTGACAGATCGTAGTTAAAGTAGGCGTAGTGCCCTTTGTAAATCCATTCTTCTTGTCTCTGTCATCTCGTGCAAGAGAGACAAATTCATCAGGGTCGTCTTTCTGGGTGGATAATTGTATAATTTAATTGGTATAAATTTTCACATCTGGGTTGGTACATTGTTATGCTCATAAAAATATACTTTGCATTAACAACACGCAGTCCCTAAATATTATAGTGAACTTGGCATGAACAGTACAGATAGTTCTTATTCACTCTGTAAAAACTGTTTGCAGTTATTTCTGCTGAAGACAACTATAGTTTTAAGTTGTAGTAGTACCTGTAGAGGTTGCTACATGATCCCACTTTGAGAGTGCATTTATGAAGTCTTTATTATCTTGGAATTGTCACAAGGATTCTAATGAAACCTTTATATATATTTTTCTCTAGCTGCAGGGTCTGTGATTAAAAAAGCATCTGCCCCCAAGTCTCTTCCTGTTTCTGTCCAAAAAGAAGATTCTTCTTCAGAGAGCGACTCAGGTGAGTTCCTGATTATGTAATATGTAATTTTATACTGTTGATAGTCATAAGCAGCCAAGGACAAAATGCTGTCAGTACTATAAAATCGTCTAACATTTCTGAGGTGAGATTAAATGTGCCAGTATAAATGAAAGCTATGTGTGTTTTGTTTAGATTCTAGCTCTGAAGAAGAAAAGAAAGTTTTGACCAAATGCTCTGCCAAAGCCACTTCAACAAATGGTGCTGCTAAATCAGCTCCGTCCAAGAAAGCGAGCAGCTCCTCTGATACCTCAGGTACTGTGGGGTGACATAGTAAATTGGTTGCTTTCCATTTTAATTTCTTGTATTCTTATACTGAAAAGCAGGAGTTTTGTTCAGTCTTCAGTTTCTTAAATAGTTTGTACCCTTCCAAATACCGGTTTTCCTTCTGAAAGCTAGAAAGGAAGGAATTGGCTTTGTAGGTCAGAGCATCCATGAGATTTCTTTGTGTTTTCCAACTCAACATTTTTAAGAATTAGTCAAAGATGCTTATATTCTTGTGACAATTCTTTTTTCTAGACTCCCTCACCTAAAAAAGTATCGGGCGCTGTGCTCAATTTTCTCTAGGCTCAAAATACTGAGCTTGTATTTTTGACCGTATCAGTTAATTGTTCTGAATGTGCATTTTTCTCCATAAAAAAATCTAAACTTTAAAAACTGTGAGGCTAAGATGCAGTGCAATCAGATTAGTTTGTCTTGTGCTATTCTTTCTTCCCAGATTCTGACAGTTCTGAGGGAATTCCTGAGAAATCTGCAGTTAGGACAGGAGCAAAGAAAGTGAAAAAACCGCCTGGAGGGCTGGCAAAGAAAGCAGAAAGTAGCCTTGAAGCTAAGAAAGGGCAAAAAACAAAAGGCGCACCGGCGGTCAGAGCCGCACCCAAATCCAGCACCCCCGTCTCTAAGCCGAAGAGCTCTGAGTCAAGCAGCTCCAGCAGCGAAGATGAGGCCCGGCCAGCCCGGAAAGCCGCCAGCAGACTCTTGGCGGGCAGCAGCGCCATCGCCAGCAAGCCAGCCCCGGCGGGGAGCGAGACGTCCTCTGAGACTTCCACTGATGAACAATGCAAAATATCTGGAAAAGGAGAAAGAAAGAGAGGACAAAATAACTGCAAAACAACAAAAAAAGTGCTAAACACCTCAGTCAAGTCTGTGGGCAAAACATCTGCATCAAAGACTCCAACATCTGAAGGGCCGAACGCCGAAGACAGCAGCAGTTCTGATGAAGAGGCCATGAAGGAAGGTTAGTGATTTTTTTCATGACGGAAGGGTTAAATGGAACGGAGCTAGTTTGGAAGCAACCCCAAACCAAATACAGGAAGATCATGGGAAGAGTGGTGACGGGAGGTGCGCCTAGAGGATCGATGGCAGCACGGAGCTTGCCCAGGGAGGGGCATGGAAGTCCCAGGCTGGGTGGGTAGGAGGGCAGCCATGTCTGGAATCTCCCAAAATAGATCTGGTAGGCTTGAAGGTTATAGCTTGGCAAGAGTCTGCTTGTGAGCAAGGGTGAGCAGTTGGAGGGTCTGGACCCTTTTGGCTCCTGCTGTGTCATCTCTGAGCTTGGTTCTGGTGCCTAATTTAATGTCATAGGCGAGCATCATGCCTGCCTGCCAAGGAAGAGGCTCACAGCACTGTTTTTAACTGTAGCTCCATCATGCTTTGGCCGAGACAGCACTAAGCTTCAAGCCACCTTGGATTGTTTTGCTTGGCAGGCTACAGGCGTCCAGACATCGGGGGAGCCGGTTCCTGCCGATTTTGAGATATTTTAAACAGCCGTATCATACCTGAGTTTATAGCATAAATTAAAAAACACTTTTCCTGCCCCATTTAAGCCGTGTGTTGATTGAACTGCTGCTTTCTTAGAATGAAAAGATTGTGCGGAAGCTTATTATTCCTGTAAAATGTAACAGGCTTATCCAAAAAAAAGCGGAAAAGGAAAGATGAACAAGAGTTGGAAACACCAGACATCAAGAAGGTGAAAACCAAAAGTCCTCATACGTTCCCAAAATCAAAGCAGGTAAAGAATGAGAAAAATAATTTTATTATTTTATTTATTTTACTTTATTTATCAAATTTATTGGCCACCCATCTTACCACTGGATATAACCTCTTTCCTTCATAACTGCAAAACCTGAATTTGAATTGTGTTTCACAAGGTTTTTTGAGAGGAGATGAGATCTTAGGAAGTGGTCACGGGTGATCTTCTCTCTCTGGTTCTGATGTTTGGAGACTCTTAAAAACAACTTCTCTACTAGAGAAGCTCCTCTAAGTTGCCATTTTGAAGGATTTGACCAGAAATCGGGTATATCATAGGTGGATAATCCTCAAGTTGCGACTGCGGGGGGAATGGGATTGCAGTCTCCTAGCAATGAGGCCGTGAAGTAGGTGACAGCATTATTTAGGGCTGTCTCGCACTCCCAGTTGTCACAATCCAAGATGCACGGGTCATTAAGCAGAGGGAACCCAGATAGTGGGCATGGAGGCACTGCGGGTTGTGTGTCTGTGAGGGAGGGAGGCCCACGTGGGTTGAGGGAGAAGGTGCTGGGTGCAGAGCAAGCCCAAAGAGGCTGAGCGCAGGGTGCAGGCGGCCACAAGGGCGCTGGGAGGCGTGCCTGCCTGCATCCGAGTCCAGAAGGGCGGAGGGAAGGTGTGGAATGAGTGTGATTGCAGGGAGACTGAGGAAAGAGGGCGCGGGACCCCTGAGTGTGCACGAGAGAACGATTCCAGATGGGCCAAGGAAAGCGCTATGGGCATGCCTGTGTGCAAGGAGGCCGGGGTGAAAGGGCCCGGGTTGTGTGCCAGTGGAGTGGGGAAGCAGGGCCCGGTGGCCGGTTGCAAAGAGCAGCTGAGCAAAGCCTTGGCCCAACAGCCTCCCCTTTTCCGTGGAGGAGGCCAGCAGGGAAGGGCACAGATTGGGGCCAGGTGGCCACGGGTTGCCACAGTGGACCGTATGTGCGAGCCTGTGTGCTTAGGTGACAGTGGGCATGCAGAGGTGGGAAGAACTTCGAGGCCATAAGTCCCTTTTGTTTAGCGTCTTGAATGGTCATATCCCAAGGACTGTCTGATATCTTTTATCATTCCTGCAGCAATCCAGTCCTTTTCGCAGAATAAGAACAGAAGAAATAGAAGTGGATGGGCGAGTAGCAAACAATTCCTTCGATGCCAAGGTAGGGATAGCCCTTCTTCAGGCAACAATCTCCACAGAATGCAAACTGCCTGGACAAACCTGTAACAAAATTGCATTGCAGGGACTCCTCAACTTCTGACCGTTCACTTAGCGACCAAGCAAAGTTACAACGACACTGAAAATTGTGTCTTAGGACCCTTTTCACACTTACAATCGTTGCAGCAATCTCCCCCTTCCCAACGGTCAGGTGATCGAAATACAGGCTCAAGTCAAGGACCAGCCTGCATTTGCCATTTGTTTATTTATTTAAATCTGGTATTGCGACCTGCATTCCTAGACTCTGGACAGCTTAGAAGTGCAGAGAGATTTTTAAAAAATGTTTGTACTCTGTGTTTTGTGGCTAACGGTCATCAATTGCCTCTTCTTTCCCAGAAAGGAGCTTCAGGTGACTGGGGTGAAAAAGCAAACGACGTTCTGAAATTTACAAAAGGTAAATCCTTCCGACATGAGAAGACAAAGAAGAAAAGGGGAAGTTATTGTGGCGGCACCATCTCGACGCAGATAAACTCCATCAAATTTGAAAGTGACTAAGCGTCCCACCATATTGGGAAGGGGATCCCAGTTAAATGATGAAACGTCTTGGATATCTTTTCTACACCCATCATCTTAATTTCTGATGGGGGGATGGTTGCCATGTTTCTCTGTGATACTGTGACTCTTGATGGCAGTAAGGGATTGAGTCCTTTGGATTTGTGTCGTTTTATGTTACAGCAGACCTGATAACATGTGATAAATAAACATACCTTCTTTCTAACTCTTCCTCTGATGCTCATGTAAATGGCAGGGATCAATTGCCTCTTGCCATTTGATGACATATATTGTGTCCTCCTATTTTAAATTCCTCCTAGAAATAAAAAGAACCGTTCTTCATTAAGACCAGCTTCTAAACCCAAACCTATTTCCTTAAGCCCGGCTCTTGCCTCTGGGAAAGACTGCCTTCCCAAACTCATTGTGGTTACAGAGTTGAATAGAGGAAAATCTCAAAGAACTGTCAAGACTTGATTTTATATCAACGTTTGGAAGGTCGGAAATTTTTTATTTAAATACAGACCTACTGTATATTTTAATTAGACTTAAAAATGATCGTCAGGCAGAAGCAACAAGACCCACTTGTGAAAGGTTCGAGTCAGCTTCTTTATTGCATCCCACCCACGTTCCGAGAATCTTCCCCACTCTGCTTGCCCTGCCCTGGGAAAGGAACGGACAAGGTCGCATGGAGCCTGAGGTGGGGTCAGGCGTGGGCCTTTTCAAGGCTAGCTCCTCGTTTGACCCTTCCTCTTCGCCTGGCAGGGGTTTCCCGGTATTTAAGTTTACAAAGGCATTTGAATAAGATAATGTGACTGTTCGGTGTGCTATTGTGCCCTTGCTACACGTGAAATACAGTGAGCAGCCCTTACCATGAAGTTAGTACTATTTATCTACAGATGGATGTGCAATTAAGCATATATATGTATATATTCTTAAGCACACATAGATGCATAATACATGTTCATACACTTTTTTATTCTGTTTTTTTTTATTCCAAAAATAATACAAATATAAAATGCAATCCAGAAACATTCATTTAAAGCTCATGCCGAAAGAGAAACTGGTTTCGATATAATCTCAAGAAGCAGCCAGATTTGATGTGATTCATCTGAACTGGACTGCTTTTATTTGACTTATGTATTCCTATGAATATCTTACTAAAACGGTCAAGTGAATAAGGGGCATATTTGCAGAAAAATGCATACGTTCACAAGCCAGCCCTAATCAAGGGCGCAGAGCCCACACGGCTCTTGTAACCGCTTTAATGGCACCCAGGAAATTCTGAGACTGGCCCACCTGGTTCCAACCAGACCCCCCCCAAAAAAAGGCAAACCAAGTTGGCGCAAGTGGCCCTGAGTTCTGCACACTGATAAGATCCTCTCCCCCCCCCCATTTGGGGTAGTTCTCATCAGCTCTTTGGACTTGATGGTTCCCAGAAGGGGGAAATCGGGACATGTGAAGCCTCTCCGATGCGCTTCCCAAGCGCTTCATCCTCCTTAGGGACGAGAAAGGCTCCCCGGGAGGGGGGGGTTTTCCCCAGGGCCACCTTCCGGTCCCACTGGAGCCCAGGCTTTCTTCTTGGATCCTAATCAAGCGCCTGCTAAGCATTCCGGTGCTCCCTCTTTCTTCAGCACCACCTCCTTCCACACTGCTGTCTGCTGCACAAGCTGGGGGACGGGGACCCCTTCCTTGGCAAGCCCACCACTGGCCTCCGTGGCTGGTGGGGCCAACTTGTATGGTCTGCCTCGGAGGACTCGTGAGTCCGGCTGGAGTTTTCCAGCCCTCTGGCAGCCACCTCAAGTCCAGGGAGACTACCAGCCCCCAGGGGTGAGTCAGGTGCCCGTCTCCACGGCCTCTAAGCGAATTCTTTCTGGCTGCCATTCCCAATCAGTGCCATTTCCTTGGCTGACTGGAAAATGAAGTGTCAGAATTTTTTTTAAAAAAATTGTTGGCATTTGCCACGAGCAGACAAAAGCAAGACATTTTTTTCACAGAAAAGGCAAAATGATTAGAGAGGAAGTGTCTAACCTATATAAAACAACAAAGTACTTTAGTAATAACTATATTTGTGTGACCAAATAATTTCATTAACATCTCTATACAGCTCTGTGAAATGGGCAGCTGTGATTACCTAAGTAGATATCAAGATTGTGAATGACTAGACAATACGATCAGCAAATATACTTGTTTCACTACCGTGTTTTCCCGAAAATAAGACAGTGTCTTATTTATTTATTTATTTATTTATTTATTTAGATTTATATACCGCCCTTCTCCCAAAGGACTCAGGGCGGTGTACAG
>JANHFO010008165.1:19038-29812 GCA_032468095.1 Pareas carinatus | reverse complement strand
GTAATTTGGTTTTAAATTTTAATTGTAATTTTAAATTTTATTCAGCCGATGTTTAATTCTTTTAAGGGTCTTTTAGTATTATATTAATATTGTATTTTGTGCTGGATGTACACTGCCCTGAGTCCTTCAGGAGAGGGGCGGTATGAAAATTGGAAAAATAAATAAATAAATAAATAAGTGTGGCTGTGCCTGCCTTTTCTGAAATCGACAATCATCTCCTTGGTTTTTCCGGTATTTAAAACTATGCTGTTTTCCTTACACCAGTTCACCAACCCCTCAATCTCTTGAGGTAAGCTTCCACATTGTCACCATGAATAAGGCTCACTACTGTTGCATCATCTGCGAACTTCGCAATATGGTTGGTGGCAAACCTAGCACAACAGCCATGAGTCAACAGAGTGAACAGCAGCAGACTTAGGATGTAGCCCTGTGGAGAATCTGTGCTCAAGAAAATGGCATTAGAGATATTTGTTCCATCTCGCACATATTGGGGCCTGTTGGTAAAAAACAAAAAAATCAAGAATCCAGTTGCACAAAGGGGTATTTAAACCTAGAAGGCCCAGTTTATCTACTAGATGCTGGGGAATGATTGTGTTAAACACCGATCTGAAGTCCACAAACAACATGTAGGGTGAAATCAAAGACTCCATCAGATCTTTTACTTATTTTATTTGTTTATTATACTTGTTCGCCATCCATCTTGCCACAGCGCAACTTGGGCTTGAGACTGAGAATTTTGATTAGTTCATTGGAACAGCTTTCATTTCATTTTTTATTACTTATTTATATCCCACCTTTATCATTTTTATAAATACCTCAAGGCTGTGAGCATACCTAATACTCCTTCCTCCTCCTGATTTCCCCACATCAACAGTGACGAGTTGGGCTGAGAGACAGTGACTGGCCCAAGCCCAAACCAGCATTTAAAGGAGAAAAATCAAGCCATAAAGTCTTTAATAGCTAGTCCAATCCACCATTCTTACTTGTTTCCCACAAAAGGGGAATGTTCATAAAGAGAACATCATCTTTGGATAGTTTCCCACAGCTGACAGAGATGCTTTTCTGCAAGCTCAGACAATTTAGCTCTGAGTAATCTTGAAAGGACATGACTTCCATCACAGTCACTTATTCTGGAAGGAATGAGCTTTGTAAACAAGTAGGGCCTAGAGTTTAAGGACATGTAAGATTGTTTATGAAATTCAAGGCTACAGTTCTGTGCGTGTTTATTTACGTATAAAACTAATGGGAAGTGATGGAGTTTATTTAAATAAAATAGTAGTAGACTGTAGTACTGTACTCTTTCTTCTACTACTATTAAGCAAGCAGTGGGTGGAACAAGCTGAGAGTAAGCGGATAGACTCATTCTCTGTATCAGATTTTTTTTTCCTGATCACCATTCTCAAAAAGCATGCTATTAAAAAAAGAGACCGAGTGATGTTAGCCTGGCCTTATTCAGAGATCTTCTGAAATTAGTCACAAGTCTCTGGAAAGGAGGCTACTCACTTCTGGCTTAGTGTGCTGCATAAAACATCATTTGTCCGCTTAGTAGACAATTCTGAATTTAAGAAGGCACTCCAGGAAGATTAAACAGAAAAAATTAAATCCGCCTCCAGTTCTATATTTGCAATGAACTGAAGGCTGCATTCTAATTACAAAGTTAAATTACTCAGGAAAAATAATTGTCCTTTTTGGTAAACATATTAGTTGGGCAAGTCAACAAAAATCCAAACCTGTCATTAATGCACATAAGAAACTTATAAAATAATCAAATGTATAAATACATTAAAATGTTCTAATTCCTGCCTCATGGAAGTTTTATAGTGCATCCATAAACTAAGAAGTCCATGGAAACCACAAAGGAAAGCAAATTTTACAGCTGTGTAATAGCTCACTCCATCAAGAATGTCTTATTCATCTTTTCATATTGAAGTTTCCTTTGAATCAAACTTAATTCTCACTGGACACATCCATGTAGTTTCCTTGGAAATTATGCTAACAATGCAGTTCTTTGCTACTAATGCTTATGAGATTTTTTTTCCCAATTCCCCAGAACTGCCTATAGCTAAATAATCTCCAGACTAAATACACACCCAGTCAAGATCAGTCAGATTCTGTTACCTGCTAAATACCTTCTGTAGGAAATGGGCTATAGACAATAAAACAGGGGGTGTCAAACTCAATTTCATTGTGGGCCATGTGGACTGTTGCCATGGCTGATGCAGGCCACCTTCTCCACCTTCCTCCCACAACCTGCCACAGGCATCCCAGCGGGTCTCCAAGCTGACCATTCCCCCCTCACTGCCTCCCGCAAGCCTCCCAGCAGGCATCCCAGTGGCGTCACATGATGCCCACCTTGCCTTCACTGCTGCCACCAGTCTCACCTAGCCTGGATTGGAACTGAGATGGTGAGGGCCAGTTCCTCGTCATTGTCCAGGAAGCACCCTGGACAGAATGAGCAAAGGCCGCGGGCCTTGTGTTTGACATATATGCTATAAAAGGATGCCACTTATTGACCTCAACCAGTTTTTATCATTTTGATGCCCCCTAAGTGTGAGAATGTACATATTCCATACGCCCTATCCAACATGGGGATGATGGGAGCTGTTGATCAATGCTTCTAGAAGTAGTCAAGTTTGGAGTTATAAAGAAATTATAGCTATGAAGAAATTGTAGCTATGGCATGTGATAAGCCTTAGGGTTCTCTATTTCAAAGCCTCATTGTCCTTGTCAGGGCCTTTAGCCATGACCAAGCGTGGATAGCTGCACTTCAAATTCAAAGTCAAAAAGGTTCTTTGGAGCAAGCCAGAGCATACACCCTGCACCTGTCAGCAACTTTAAGAAGCCACATATTTGTTCATTCAGTTGCCATGCAATCCCAAGAAAACACATATTTGAGTTAAGGAGGTGCTGACAGATGACCACACCTGCTCCAAAGCAGCTTGTCACGTGTTCTTGGTACCTCCTGAATTCAAAATGTAAACCTTTTCCTGGGACTGTGCGGCTACCATGTGAGCCTAGCATCCCAATGGAGGAGTCGATGAGCAGGCAGAGATCCCATGCTTCACAATCTGACCCCTCCAGGACACCGTGAGTCAGAGTAAGGGGAAAGCTGATCTTCAACAAGGTACTCCTCCCAAAGCAGTCATCTGAGAGCCACTCATACCTATTGCATGGCCTGCAATTAGCATTGTGGATGAGTGTCCAGTTGCAGTCCTTTGCACTTGCAAAGCAACGGGAAGAAGTATCCTACAGACAGTCAACTTTTCAGACTTGTGAAGCCATCCACTCATTGCCTATTCTTCCTCAAACCCCACACAGGCCAATGCTTGATGGAAGAGACTGGAAGGTGGCTGGTGGCAATTGGCATCATCATCTTACTAGACACTAGGACCAGCCACAGAATGACCTCATTTTTCTTGAAGTGCCAACAGGAAGCCATGGCTGGTAGAGATGAGGGACCCTGGAAAACAGAACAACTTAACCAGAAGAAACAGATGCAGCAGCAGCATTGATCAGTCACTCAGATGGGAGTGTGATAATTGATGCTGTAGGTATGACCCGCAGTCAGTGCAACATTCTGTACAATGTCTAGTATTCTTTTTGGTGTTCAGCTTTTTGCAATTTTGCAGCAGTATTATTCTAGAACTGTCTTTGTTCCAGCTCCAGATGAGGCCAGGAAGCACATTGGTACTGGGATGCATAATCTGGTATGCACTGCGTTTTTTTTAATCATTCATATTCTAACATAATTTGTAGTAGAAAAGTTTGACAAAGAATGGGTAAACTGCTAAAAGAAGTGAAGTTGCAACTCAGTCTTGGGAACGTGGTAAGCATGAGAAAGAAACTTAAAATAAGCCTCTATGTGAGGACCTCTGGCAAGTGAGACATCCCTACAAGCGACTCCACAAGCAGGGACAGCATCACGGTGAATTCACCAGCCAGAAGAGAGGTGCAACTGATGGAAATTTCTCCACAGAAATGAGAAATTGGGGGATTGCCCACTTGCTCTTTGGAAAAGTGAGTGCAAATAAATCAAAGGATGAATTCTGCTCCTAGTTCCTAGTCTATTTTCTAGCCACGTTGGCTTTCTAACACAGAGCAATATGATAATCATTGTTTGTGTCAAGGCAAATTGACAAGGATGAGAAGACCCACTCAGAAATTTGGAGCATGAAGAATAAATGATAATGGTTTGTGTCTATTAATCATTTGCAGCAGAAAATAGGTTAATAATCAGAAACAGCATTTTTCAACACAAAATACCACCTTAGATATCCTGTGCACATCCAAGGTAAAGGTTGCCTTGGTTCTGGACAATTTTATTATACCCAATCAATTTGAACCCTAATTTAAAGATATTCAGGTATTGTGGGAAATAAATTGTGGGTCTGAGCATCCCCTTGGATGTGTAATTATTCAGTTCCAAATTAAGAAACTCACCTCTAAGACAAAACGTCCACACCATAAAGTTTTGGTTGACTGATTCTGTCTTCAAGCAATAATTGAACTTGTGTTATCCACCCACTTTATGATGCTTGCAGAATCCAAAAAAGAAAAAAAATTACTGGAGAAGCTGCAGATCATTTCTTTAGGCTCTAGGCAGTATAGTTAAAATTATATTTATCACTGCTACTTTTTGAAATTAGATTTTAGTATGATGTGGTTGTTTGATAAAATGTATGGAAAACTGATGGAATGATCAAACTGCTTTGGAGTCAGGAAAGATAATAAGTAGATAAATAAATGGGTAGAAATTTGATGTTACGTATTGATCACTCATTCCCGTCATTTTTAATGAATTTCAAATTAATTTTTATAACATTCTTATTTCCTTTGTGACAAATCATTTACAGTGAAATTCATTACAAAAAATTAAATTTATGTTCACTCAAATGAAAATTCCAAGTCCAGAGACAAACTATTATAAGCAATAACTTCCAAATTATAGCAGCTGAGGAGATGTCAAGCAAGAGTATAAATAAACTTTTCCCCATTTTCACTCTTTGACTTGTGGCTTCAGATTCTGCTTCTGATGTGTCACCTATTCCATGTGACAGGAAATATGACTAAAAAAATTTGGCAGACTTTTTCCCTGTGAAACTCACAGCATCTGTAAGGGATCTGCTCACTGGCACGTGTTTTAAGCAACAGTCATAGCTGGGTTGAAGAAACATTCCTTCATTTCCTTTTTCTGTAAGATTAGAAGTTGAAACAGCTCAAATACTATCAGGCATGGCTTTATTGTCAGGACTTCAAATATTCTTCCCAACAGTTATGACATGCCATGAGCCAAGGAAGGCTTATTTTTCTGATTCCCCAAAGGGCAGAACTATTTACTGGAAAGGAAATTCGGCGAGGGCATCAGGAGTCTACTGTGGAAAAAAAGGACAATGTGAATACAGCACAATTAGCTAGAACACAGGTAAGAACTTAGATTGTTCCAGGTGTTTTAGACTTCATCTCCCATGATTCCTTGCCCCTGGGGCTGACAGAAGTTGAAATCCAAGCTGTCTGGAAGGAATTAGACATCTTATGCCAAACACAGAAGACTTATGGGCTATGACTTCCCAGAATTTTCCAAACAGGAGATTCACAGTCATCTACTGAGGATGCTGGTATAATTCTGTTTTCTGCATTGATCGAGCATGGAGCGAAGAAGCTTGCAAACTCAATGTACTGTAAATTAATTTAATAAATGGGTTTGGTTAAATGTATACTGATTCGTATTTAAAGAGAAGAGTTACTAATGAATCAGCTTTGTGTTTAAGGGCAAATGCATCTCACCAAAATGCACTCACTTCTCAGAATTGCCTACCCCTAACAAACTCTGGCACAGAGAAGCCTTGAGGGATCGATCTTAATTATTCTTTGCTCCTCCGTACATTGAAAATGTGGAGTCCCTTTGTTCTTGCTTTCCAACCATAGAGTGATGATTGATGAGTGGGGCTGTGGGAGGAGCTTGAGGAAAGCATGCCTACCACTGGCATAATCCAGCTTTAGTTCAAGTTCCAGGAGTTTGGTTCTTAAACCAGAAAATTCTCAAGCCTTCATTTAAAAGATCTGTTTGCTTTGCATTTCAGCTTTAAAAAGCCCTCAGGACAGTTCGCAAAGATCATTCATAACCCAGAGCTTGTCTTCCGAATTATAGGATTATAAAAGATAAAACACAAAAGAAAATTGGGGAGGGAAAAGGAACAACAAGAAGTTAAGCACTAATTCTTAATCCTAAATGTCTTGCTGGTATTCCTTTTGGCAGGAAGGACAAAACTTTTTTCAGCTTTTCTTCCAAATAGATGGTCCAAGTATATTACTTCTTGCTTTGTAGTTCTCCCCAGAGTTCCTTTATTAAACTTGCAGTAAGCATACAAAGAAATGTGCATTATGCAAGAAGCAGCTTTAATAAATAAAAAGTTTCAAATGATAATGTAATTTGTTAACCAAAGAAAAACTAAAACCTGAAATCAGATGTACTGTATTGGTGTAAAAGAATAAATGGAAAGGTTAACAAAAGGTTAAAAAATCCGTAATCATAGTTTGGTGTACCCTGTTTCCCAGAAAATAAGACAGTGTCTTATATTAATTTTTGCTCCCAAAGATGTGCTAGGTCTTGTTTTCAGGGAATGCTTTATTTTTCCATGAAGGAGAATACGGTACACACAATGTGCCCGACTCCTGCCCTGCACGACTCACTAATTGTGAGTCAGCCAGACTTCACCAGGGCAGAGCGAGCAGCAGGTGGCAGCTTGTCCTGGTGGCGGCGGAGGCTCTCTGATTAAAAGAGATCTCGCACTTCCTGTCTGCTCCGGCTGCCCGGCGGCCAACAGTGAGCTGCGCAGCGGCACCCGCCGCTACGGTCCAGAGTCCAGAATTACGGTAGCTTCGGGAGGCCTTGTTATCGGGGAGGTCTTATGTTCAGAGGAGGCCTTATTATCGGGGAGGTCTTATTTTCAGGGGGATGCTTTATATTTCAGGCAAAACTGTAAGTAGGTCTTATTTTCGGGAGACGTCTTACTTTCGAGGAAACAGGGTAGTTATCCCTAGTGTTAAAATCTCATGTCCAAAATGGTTTTACATGTCGTGAACACTTTCAACATGAATATTTCCAGATCAATTTATATTCTGAGAGGGAATTCCTGGAAAATATTTTCAGAAAATAAATTCTTTGTTTAGAAAATTTCTAAGAGTTTCTTGGTTTGAAGAATATTTTTACCACAAAATGATATTGCCTGCTGCAGATATATTTTTGCACTAATTTTATGCTTATTAACATCAATATTTGCAATTATAGTTACTACTGATATAATAAAGATTTTTCTTTTTGTACAGTCGATATTCTAAATGATCTAAAGATTAGAGTGTTAATAATCACTAATCAATCCATAGAAATGCTGATTCTCATATGTCTGTAAATCTTTATTGGGCAAAAGAATACATCATAGGGCAAAATTTTTCCAATCAAGTTACCTCAAATGGATTAATTTACAGAATCATTCCCAAATCCAAAACTCATGACTCTTGTTGAATTGAATTCTGGCATATCTTATAAAACATTCTATGACATAAAATTATCATAAAATGGTTTATGTCGTAATAGAAAAATAGAAAACATTTCCTATGGTCAGCAGCTGATGTTTGACTGTACAATGCAGTTCAGCATGAGCTGCTTTCAAGGCAGATACAGCTCTGAAGGTTGGATAATTTTTCAAGTACATTAGAAGCTCTGTCCTTGTTGAAGGTGTTGAAGAATCTGGTAAGGAAATAGTTCTGTAACAGTGACTCCCTGGGTCACAGGTTGTCCAGTACTGAATGAATAGCGTTGCATCAAAATAATATAATGTATTGCATATAATAAATATAAACCTTTATTTAAAGAGGATCTGTGTAATATTCTTTTAGTCAGTATGCATCCATAAATTCTCAGAAATAACTGTCAACCACAGATCAATAATCATATCTCTAACACATTTGCTGATGGCAGGGGGGACGGAGCATGAGGCAACCAAAAGAAGCAGACATGATTGACTGGAGGGCAAAACTAAGATCAATAGTCCTGCACTGTTTCTATCTCTTGCTGGGATATACTTTGAAAGGAAGGTGGTGCTCTCTCTCCAATGGCCCCTTTTTGATCCCAAGGTGGAAGATGAGGTGAGTGGACACATAAGACAGGATGGACAGCCTTTCTTCCCCCCCCCCAATTACTCGTTACTTGTCTTCAGTGCTTTTTTTGTAAGAAAAAATGTGTCGGAACTCACATCTTGTTAATTTTTTATTTTTAAAAAAAATCTATATTCAGTTCTTAACATAAATTTAATTTATTGTATTTAAGGCCAAAAAGGTGCCGGAACTGTGCTTCGGTGAGTTCTATGACCAAAAACAAAAAACAAAAAGCGCTGCTTATTTTGGTAAGGAGGCCTCAGGTCAACAAGGGAGGCTGAAGTGAGTCTGTCAGCAATACCTGAACCAAACATGAATGACTCTGCTTGTTCTCTCTTTGAAATGGTTCTTGTCTCTTCTCCGCATAAATCAACAGGGAAAGGATGACTGACAATCCGCGAAGTCCCAGCTGATCACTTTGTTCTGGCAAAAAAATAGACAGGTGCCTGAGACATTAGATCTCAGGCATGTTTATTCTTATTGTAACATAGTACTCACTCTCGCTTTAATCTCTTTACTTCTTTTCCAGTTCCTGACATGCATGGAAGCTAAAAGAAGAAACTGAAATTTGACTGAAGTGAGTGGAACTCTTTATTCTTATATTTTTCTGTGGGAATTAAACCATGAAGTGATCAAGATTGCCCTGAATTAGACTTAGCCTCAGTTTTCCCCTTGTAAAATGGATGTGCTTGCAATGATTTGGAGTAGGAAAGACACAATAGCTTGTCTAAAATTGAGAAGGAATTCTTTGAAGGGGGTTTATGGTTTTTCATATACTCTTATCATCATTCCCCTTGCCCAACAATTTGGCATTGAAATCATTGTGACTTTTCTCACAGGATAAGGATGAATTAGGAAATATTCATCCTGACTTGTTATGAGAAGTTTTGCTTCCTGACTTATGTTATGAGAACCATCTAAATAAATACAGGATGTTTTGAGCTTAAAAATATTATTTGAATTGTTTGTAATTGCATAAGTTATTTAGGAAAAGCCGTCTTTTTTTAAAAAAAATAAAGCTGATCAGAAAGAATTGTTTTTTTAAAAAAATTGCTAGATGTTGCAAACAACATTTTGTAATCCAGTTTGAACTGGTATTTCCATCTAGGTCATTACAAGTTCAGTTTAGTTTTGGAACAACGTTCCCAACCTGATGCCCTCCAGAAGGGTTTGGAATTTGAGGAATCTTATCAGAGGGTGATGGAAGAGCTCCTTGCAGTTACTTTTCTGTGATACTGCAGCTAGCTCTTCCACTGAAATAAATGGGAAACACTGTAGAACACTAATTGAAAAGGTTGTAAGTATCCTTGGGGAATCACAGAATTATGCTGATGAGGAGCTTGTGGATTTTAATTGCGCAGTGTTTGTACCATTCAGTAAGCATACTTTAAAAGCATACTTTAAAACCATTAAAATCAGTGGGATTAAGCATTCTTTAGTAAAGGTAAAGGTAAAGGTTTCCCCCGCACATGCATGCTAGTCGTGTCTGACTCTAGGGGCAGTGCTCACCTCCGTTTCAAAGCCGAAGAGCCAGCGCTGTCCGAAGACGCCCCCCCTGTGGTCATGTGGCTGGCACGACTAGACACCATGGGTGCATGAAGCGCTGTTACTTTCCCATCAAGGTGGTCCCTATTTTTCTACTTGCATTTTTACATGCTTTCAAACTGCTCGGTTGGCAGAAGCTGAGGCGAGTAACAGGAGCTGGCTTCGTTACATGACGCTAGAGATTCGAACTGCAGAACTGCCGACCTTCCAATTGACAAGCTCAGCGAATAAAGAGCCACCGCGCCTCCTATTGTTTAGTACTGGTATATAAATCTTCAAAATTCAAATATCTTTATTACGGTCTTTGACCAACCTTTACAGTAAAAGAATATAGTAAAAGGGGCAACTGTTTAATACAACAATTAATTGTTAGGGAAGGGAAAACATATTGGGGGAATAGAACAACGTGTCTAATTTTAAAAAAAATTGTGCAGTTGTGTAACTTGATAAAAATATTTGTCCTTCCTGGTATGTGAGTATAGAGTCAGCATCCCTTAAAAATAATAAACATAAAATTTATTTTCCATGGCCCTTGTATTTGGAAAGGTATAGCAGTGTTGAAGATAAATGTTCCCTGGAGTCAAAGTCAACTCTTGGTTAATTTCATATATATATATATATGCCAAATATACCAAAATGATTTAGAAGGTGATTCCAACTTCTCTGTCTACACTGCAATTCTGGGATTTCCTGATAGTCTCCTATTTAAATACTAACCAGTTTTGCTTAGGTATTGTTGTTTTTTAGTTCATTTAAGGTCAATCGAGCGCTACCTCAAGTACAATCTAAGCCCAAACCTACCTTGCTGGAAAGAGTTAGCACGGGGCAAAGTTGCGTCTCACCTCAACCTCCGAAGTTAAGGAGGAGCTCTGCTATTGATGGGGACAAGGCTTGGAAACCTTAGAGACACTGTAGCTGCATGGTGGCTGGGGATTTTATTGATTGATTGATTGATTATTTTATTAGATTTTTATACCGCCCTACTCCTCATGGACTCGGGGCGGTGTACAGCAAATTAAAATAACACAATCACAAACATTAAAATATGTTAAAACAAAATATTAGGAGGCTGTAT
>JANHFO010008164.1:12836-29156 GCA_032468095.1 Pareas carinatus | reverse complement strand
GAAAATAAGACCTAGCGCATCTTTGAGTGCAAAAATTAATATAAGACAGTGTCTTATTTTTGGGGAAACACGGTAGCTAATATGGCTATAAAACTGAATTTTCTAAAGAGAAAAATTGCTTTGGATCCGAACTGGAGCAAAATTTTATTTCAGAACCTGCATGCTATCAGCAAGTATATTTTGTGCATATTCTTGTTTGATTCACAAATGTTCTGGAAAAAACTATCAACTTGTTAAGTATGGGTTAAATGTATGAGCAATTTTTTCTATTTAATGCATGCAATAATTTTGTAATCATGGAAGTTTTTTTGCTTCATATCTTAACGATATTGACAATATACTGACATCTCCTTTTTATATCTTCTGTAATGATTGCTCAGAATCATTTTCTACTTTTTTCTTATCTTGCTCCTGTTTTTTTTTTAAAAAGTACAAGGACAAAAAAAAGGCTTGCTTTTTTACAAGTCTGAATTTCATGTACTTTAAAAATGAATTGTAAATCAGGAAATAAAAGGACAGGTTTAGAAGTACAGTACAATATATAGATAAGGCTGTTGTTTAAGGAAGAATAATTTAAACACTGTAACTTGGTAGTTTAAAAAAAACAGGTAATTGTTTCCATGAATAGACTATTCTGATAGCAATCAACACCTTATCATTAGCATTAATCACCAAAGTTTTTAAAATAAAATAAGCACTTTTCAGAGCTTTGACTTTGATTGTATGCAATCTTTAGAATAATAGATTCAATCTGACTTTAAGTAATGACACAAGCCTAAAATACTGCTTACATTTCAATACACAATAGTCTTATTGCAAAACCCAGTAACAAATAACTACAAATAACATTTTTCCGGTATTTTTTCTTTATTATACTGGGTCCGCTACAATGTATATAAAATACCATGATGAGGAAGTGAGAAGATTACTGGATCCCATGATCATTATATGTGACTTCAAATCATAGTGATTCTTGCAATTAGAAAACAAATTAAAGTCTTCTGACTAAATCTAGATATTTTAGGGGAAATAATTAGTGGTGTTATTATGCACCCAAATTCGTTGTCATAAATGCATTAGCAATTTTGTCCAGGTGAAGAGATTAATAATCTCTTGCTCAGTATCAATTCCACCAGCACAAATTATTTCTGGAATTCTGGACTGAGCTTTCAAACTGAACCGTATTGTTTATGCATACTTCTCCTTCATTAAGTATTGTAACAAGGAACACTATCTTTCAGTTTATTGGGATTTTGATCCTGCTGCTAGGGCAGCATTATCTTCCTACTTCTTTATACTCAAGTATTCTACAGAAAACAAAGCTTTTAAACTGTGGCAGAGGGGCAAGATCGGTAGGTGGATCTAAACTGAGAATGATGTGGGTTCCCTTTGGAAAACATTGGCTACCATGTAAAATCATTCCAGCTAGTTTTTCTGTGTAAAGGAGGTAATTTACAAAATGGTCAGATGAAAATGGGAAAGACTATAATTTTCATAGTACTATAATTTCAGTGGATAGAACGTTAGGTCAATGCTAAACTATTCTGGTCAGCCTTGTTCCTTAGGCATTTGTTTTGTTTCTCAAGCTTTCTGGACAAGTTTTCTTGTTTACAATAAGCATCATGTAAAACTGAATGGCTAAATGAAATGCATCAAAACTGCCCTTCACCTAAGCTCTAAAGAGAAAATATTATCAGACCAGAAAACAGTAATATTCATGTTGGGAAGGCCAATGTTACAGCTATTGTTAGAATAACTTCTGTAACAATTGGGGTGAGCAATTTTATTAAAGATTATAATTGCAACAGTAAAATACCAATACAAGTTAATAGAAAAAGAACAAGAAAAAAGGTGCAAAATGAAAGAAAAAGTGAACAAAATAAATAAAGAAGATAAAACTATGACAAAGAAATAAAAAAGAAATAAAGAAGTGACTTCGCACCTTCATCACAACAAGTATAAATGATTTTGTAATTGCTCTTTCCATATTCCATCTCTTAACTATACACAAGTCCATAAAGCACTGTCATTTCAGCCCTGGTGTCAGCAAAACTCCATTAAAGGTTATCAGAAATAACAGTTTATCTATTTTAACACTGATCAAATAAACCAGCTTTATATTCCTTCATTTTACTTCTAACAATCTTAGTCTTTAGTCCATTCAAACAGATTTCTTTTCTTGCTTTTGCCTCTCTTTGCAAAATTCTTTGAAACTTTAATAAGTCTCTTTTATAAATCCAGTATAGGAAAATTATCCAAATTACTCTTTTGGTTTATTGTTTGTATATTCCTTTGAATTATTAAGACTTCAGCTGGTTTCTTTTGTAGAAAGAACCAGCGTAGTGTTACTTTTTCCATATCATTCTTGTAGCCCAGGGGTGTCAAACTCAATTTCCTTGAGAGTTGCTGCCGCAGCTGCAAGCTGCCACACATGCCCTTCGCAAGTACTGCCCACCCATGAGCATTGCCTCGTGAGTCAGATCCAAGGAGGCCGTGGGCTGCATCTGGCCTGCAGGCTTTGAGTTTGACACCCTATTGTAGTCTGTCATTTGTAAATTCAATTTCAACTCAGTCTTTTAGAAACAGTCTTTCTATAGAAGCATCTGCCCCATAACACTATTAAAATTACTCAGAAAATTTGTTGTATTTTAAGAAGAGGTAATAAGTTATTAAAACTGCTTATACTTGTTATGCTGAAGTCATTTCTTTCTTTCTTTTGTTCTTTTCTTTTTCTATTTTTCTTTATTTTCGGCATCTTTTACTTTATATTTTTGTATTTTTTAAAGTTTTTATTAGTTTTTACTGTTGCCATTACAATCTTTGATAAAATTTCTATTTTAAAAAAAGAAAAAAAGAATATATAAACATTTAAAGTATTATTAATAGAGAAAAAAGGTCACCACCATCTTTCCTTGCAGATTTTACTGCATACTGTGAAACAGCTGGATAAGAAAGAGAAGACCACACAATCTTTATAAATATGCAATTCAACTTCCAAGATACTGTCCTGATTTAACATATTTGCAAAGACTGAACTTTGCAAATGCATTAATAGTATAAAATGTTTGGGCAAATATCTACTCTAAATTATGGAATTTTGTTTATGTTAACATAGATACCTGGGCGCAATCTTAAGAAATATACGGATTTGACTTGTAGGAATGAAATCTGAGTTAGATTCATTCTGCTGAAAATGCAATTGAGAAGACATTTGACCTCATTCATAAAACCTTACTTGATCTATTGCTAAAGAAGTGGTACTTGTTCATCATTATATAGCACAAATCCCCAAATCTCCAAACTGCAGCAACTACTATTAAGTATATAGATTCTCGTTGACTTTAGAACTCTGGGATCTCTCTAGCCAGCATGAAATTCACATTATCTTCACTCCCCAACTGTGAAAACGATCACTTCTGCTGTGTCTAAAACATACATACATATATATCCATTTTCACTGGCAGGAAAAAAAAGAGTCTCAAACAAAATGGAAACTGGGTCAATCATTTCTTTAAACTAAAAGAAATCTAATGACAAAAAGTCTGCACAAATAAATAAACAAAACAGCAGTACGATAAAAGGTTCTTAGAAATCACACGAGCCCAAAGCAGCATATCAATATCTGTAAGCTGCATACTAAATTATAGCTGAATTTACACCATGTACTAGTAGAAAATATAAAGTTTTGGTTCTGTTTGCAAAAGCCTTTCCACAAGTCATTTTACTAGTTGTATTAGTTATTGTCCAAGAAGAAGCTGCACAACTCATGAATAATTTCATTGTGATAAATGAAAGTAGTTTACAGAAATCAGCATATTGCCCCCAACAATCTGGGTCCTCATTTGACCGACCTCGGAAGGATGGAAGGTTAAGTCAACCTTGAGCCAGTGGGACTTGAACTGCTGAACTTACTGGCAGCCGACTGTTAACAGAAGTAGAATGTAGTACTGCACTCTAACCACTGCGCCACCACAGCTCTTAAAATAGCTGAAATCATAGTATGGTACCCATAGAAGAGAATGTTTCTAGCTCGGGGTTGAACAATGGGGCCCTTAGAGCTGAGGGGGTCATTGTTGCACTGATGATGTTACCTAGTTGGGTAAGGAAATGTCTGTGAGAAAACGAATCATGTTCCGAGACTTCCAAGGCCCCCACAATAGTGTGATCTCGAACCACTCACAGACCTTTTAGTACAGACCAAACATACTTCTGTAGCTATTTAGCTCCAGCAGAGAGGTCTCAAAGATGTTTTTTCAAAGGCAACTGACTTAAGTTTCTCTTCTCATCCAAGAAGCTTCATCAGTTCTGACTGGATAGTGGGGGGTGGGGAGGGGAGGAATGGAAGGATTAGCTCTGAAGATGTTCCGTCTTCTGACGGAAGAATTCTGACATCGGAACTAACCCTTCCCTCCCCCAACCATCCGGTCAGAGCTGATGAAGCTTCTTGAGTGAGAAGCAACACTTTGTCCTGAAGGAAAAAAACAACGTCTGGTTGCCTTTTGAAAAAGCACTATTAAGACAACCACGACCTTGGATGACTGAGAACTTACAGAGATATGCCTTCAACAGAGATGCACAAACCTTGATGTTTGATCCTTGTGTCTTTCCTCTCTAGGGTTATTCAAAAATC
The DNA here is from genome assembly GCA_032468095.1 of Pareas carinatus. Lineage (NCBI taxonomy): Eukaryota > Metazoa > Chordata > Lepidosauria > Squamata > Pareidae > Pareas > Pareas carinatus. The sequence continues at coordinate 24,526 of JANHFO010008164.1, read as the reverse complement.
TGGTCTTCTTGAATCAAGCCATCATTGAGAAGTATCTTCCTAGAGCTCTCCCAAGAAAGTGGGTGAGCAGCAAATCTGCTCCTGTTATTTGGAGACCCAGCATGTACCCGAAAGAACCTCCCCTTGAATGGATATCTGCTTTCTGGACTTTCCTGACACACCGTGCTTCTTCTCTGAAACCCTTCGAGGGATGCCCGATAATACCACTGACTCCTCTGCAGAATTCTCCCAGTGACATTCAGCTGGCTCGACTTTTGCCTCAATCCACCCTCGTATTCCAGAGTCATGATGGGCAGCGGTTGCCAGATGCAGTGGAAAGGATTCTGGAAGCGTTGGGCTGCACTGTGATCCAGAACTGGCACTCAAATTGGTCCCACCACCAACTGAAAGAATATGTTCTAGAGCCTACACCTAACAACGTCTTGCAAGCTTTTGTCCACCTGGGGGTAGCAAATGTAGCAAACCACCTGATGCTTTTGTCGGCCTGCCAGATTGAAAGTTTGAACGCTTTTCTCGCCACGGCTTCCTCGTTCTCTCAAAAGGATATTGGAGTCCTCACTAAATTGCCCCTGTTCTTCAAGCTGCCTTCTCTTTTTCCACCTTCCAAGTCAGGCTTGGTACCGGCCCAGGATTGTTTGGCTTTAGAAAAGACTTTGGTTCCACCAGTGCCCAGACACCTCTTGACCCCAGAGCCTGTGCTCTTGTGTTGCAATGAAGCTGAACGAAGCTTGCTTTTAAAAATCCGCAGAAAGCTTCTGGGGACGCTGGATCTATGCCTGCTCTGTGTCCGAGCAATGAAGAAGGGGTCATATGCCAATCAGGCTGAGGACGCCAAGCAATTCATGTTGTGGTTACTGCACAATGGAGATGCGCTCTTTAGCCAGAGCCAAGAATTACGAGCTTTGTGCTGTGATCTTCCATTTGTGGATTGCGGATCAGCAGAATTGCTCCGTCCCTGTCATCTCTATGACCCAGAGAACCGCACGTTGCTGGATTTATTAAGACCAAGCCACTTCCCCAAAGGGCCCTTTCAGGAGCAAACAGTGTTGCGAATCCTTCGCATGCTGGGTCTGAAATCCGACCTTGGTGCTGTCTCTCCAGCAGATGCAATAAGCGCTGCAGGGGAAGTGGCTGCAAGCAAAATGGCAACTGCCAAGGCCAAATCTCAGGCCCTTATCCGGGTTTGCAATGAGAGTCCTCTACTGTCACTCTTATCTCCGGAGAAGCTGAAGCAGCTGAGGTCCCTGCCTTGGGTCCCTACCACCAATTCCTCTAAGCTTGGGCCACCTGGAGTCTTCCTAGCACCTGAATCAATTCGCTCAGAGAGGTATGCAGGTCTTGTAGGACCGGTCATGGGACTGACCGATGCCTTTGAGTACCACGCTGCAGAAAAATTGGGCCTGGAACGCTCACCACCTCCGGAAAAGGTGATGGAAAACTTAGCTGACCTGGTACAAGCCTATTGCTCAAAAGAGGCACACCTGTTAACTGCAAAGTTGTGTAGCATCTATCAACACATGCAGCAGCATCTCTTGGATTTCCAGCATCCACCCACATGCCCTTCGGTGTGGAATGGGAACGGCTTCTCGTGGCCAGCAGACGTGGTACTGTCCTTTCCTAATGATTTGGACTTTGCACTCCTGATGCCACAGGTCCCTCCGACTTTCCAACAGTACTGGCAGCTTTTTACAAAATGGGGTGTCCGGCAGTCACCCGGCGAGGAAGATGTAGGCCAGACTCTTCGTAAATTGGCACAACAAATCAATGCCAGACCAAAAGGGGGTACGCCGGCTGAATTACTCCTCTTCGTAACTGCCTTGGATTGGCTTAGCAGTCAAGGTTACCATGGGGAAGAAGAAATGCTTATACCAGTGCAGATCGTAGGCTCGATCAGTTTTGGTCTTCGCCCTGCCAGTTCAGCACTGTATTGTGACATGGATCGTGCCCGTCTTGCTGGTTTGGGTGGAGACCTACCCATTTTGGTGCATGAAGCTGTTTCTTCTGCCACGGCTGCTTTCTTTGGGGTGGAGATGCTGAGTACCCAGTTGTCAGGCTTAGAACTGTTTGAGGCTTGGGGGCCTTCAGAGCCCATCACTCTCCGGATCCGTAACATCCTTCGGGAGTACAGCCAGGATGCTGACGTGTTTCAGGAACTGCTGCAGAATGCTGAGGATGCTGGTGCTCAGAATTGCCGCTTCTTAATAGACCTCCGGCAGCATGATGCTACTAAAGGACTTCTGGATCCTGGCATGGCAGCCTGCCAAGGCCCAGCTCTTTGGGCTCAGAATGATGCCCTGTTTACTGAGGCAGATTTCTCCAACATTATCCAACTAGGTGCAGCCACCAAGGAGCACCAGGAGAACAAGATTGGTCGCTTTGGGCTAGGTTTCTGCACTGTCTACCACATGACTGATGTGCCTTTCCTTCTCAGTGGTCAAACCATCCTCATCTTTGATCCCAATATCACCCATCTCAAAAAACATATCCGTGGTTCAGCCCGACCGGGCATCCGCTTGAATTTGACCTCCACCGTCGCCGCTTCATTTCCAGAACAATTTGGTCCCTTCAGAGGGATTTTTGGATGTCGAATTGGGGAGAAATACCAAGGCACACTCATGCGTTTGCCTTTCCGCACCGAACAGGAGGCCAAAGAATCTCAGATCTGCTCCGAGCCCTTTGGACTCAGCCGGGTCAATGGACTAGCAACTGGTTTCCAGGAGATGTCCCAGTACCTGCTGATTTTCCTACACAGTGTGCAGGAGGTCTCGCTCTCCTTTCTCGCACATGGTTCCAGTTCTCCAGAGGTTGTCCAGCCACTGGCGACAGTAAGCCGAGAAGTGCTGAATGAGGTGGGCTTTCCTCTTATACGATTGACAACAACGTGGCAATCGGCGGTGGTTACCCACCATTTCCTGCTCCATTCATGCTCAGCTGACGGAGAAGCCAAGGAACTGTTCAGAAAGGGAAGAAAAGAGGGCATCTATTTCTTGCCTCCTTCGGCTAGGGTGGCCTTGCCGCTCCGGCCTAGTACCACCATTGGGCGATGGCTCCCAGACACAGGCGGCTTTAAAGGCCGTGTCTTTTGCTACTTACCTCTTCCCATTGAATCAGGTCTCCCACTGCATCTCACAGCCCCTTTCGCCGTGAACAGTAATCGCAAAGGACTCTGGGATTCTACAGAAAAGGGCCAGTGGAATATTGCACTGCTACGAGATTCAGTGAGGGCTGCCTGGCTTGGGGCACTAACCCAGCTCCGAGACATGTACAAGCAAGAACTGCTGGAGGATTACCAGTATTACGATTTTTGGCCTGAGGTGTACAGTATCAAGTATCCTTTCACGGAAGCAGCCAAAGCTTTCTATCAAGCACTAATCGATGGAGTAAATGGGGAGCAGCCAGTTCTCTTCTCTGACGGACAAAAATGGCGCCCCCTTAATCATGTTTGCGTTTTGGATGATGATATCATTTGTGAGACGCAGATGAGTCCTATAGCACTGAGAGCCTTCTCGTTACTCTTACCAGAACCACAAATTGTAGTTTCTCTTCCAGAGGAAGTTAAACTGGGCATCAAAACCTGCACCCCGAGAAACCGCTCCGTGCTAAACACTTACAACTGGGCACGGTTTCTTCGGGAACTTGTTTTCCCCAATCTTGCTAAGCTTGCAGTGCCTGATCGCAATGCCCTGATACTTCATGCCCTAGATATGAATGATGTCAGCGTGAATGAGTGCCTGAAACACCTGCCTTGCATTCCTACTGCCCCAGATGAAACGCTGAAAACTATGAAAGAACTTGTACACCCAGAGGGCTGTGTCGCACCTCTCTACAGTCCTGAAGATGGCTGCTTTCCTATGGGCGGAGAGTTTCTGAGGCCGGAGAGGCTGCTGCGCTTGGAACATCTTGGCATGACCAAAGACTGGGTGGCCATGGAAGAACTGATAAGCCGAGCCCAAACTGTGGAGTCTCTGTGGCACCAGGACCCTGACAAAGCATGCCAGAGAGTCTGCTGTATCTTGTATCTCCTTGATGACCATCTCCAAGAAAGTTCCAGAAACACTACCCAGGTTTTGTTCAGGGATATTCCCTTTTTACCAGCAGTGCTTCCTGGGAATGTGCGCAAAATCTGCTGCCCCAGTGAGATTTACCACCACACACTGTATTCCTTGGTACACTTGATTGAACCAGTCCTGGACAAGGAAGCCCTTCGGGAAAGACACAAGCTCTCTAAGGAGATAACGGAATTCCTAGGAGTGAATTGCAAACCATCCGTAAATACAGTCCTAAAGCAACTGGAGAGGGCGTCCTTTTGTTCCAATGCCCTCTCCAAAAAGAAGCTGGCTAAGATGGCACGAGATTGCTATGCTTTTCTCAACGATGTAATCCGGAACAATCAATATAAGGTAGAATATATTGCACAAAGGGCGCAGACGTTCCCCTTCATCCTGGTCAGTGCTGGCTTCGTGCCAGTGTGTAAAGTGGCTCGCAGTCTGGCTTTTGACGCTGCTCCATACCTCTTCAAATTGCCTGAGGAGTACCAGCAACAAAAGGATTTGTGGAAGTGTATCGGTCTGCGTAACATATTCTCCTTGGATGACTATGCTTCTGTCCTGGAAACCCTGGCTAAGAATGCAGCTGGACAGCCTCTTTCTGAAGCACAACTAAAAATTATACTTCCATTGATCACTTCAGGGCTTGCTGGAGTTTTGCCAGGAAATCAACAACTGGATCCTTATTTCTCCCAGAAAATGTTTCTCCCAGACCAGGACAAAGTCCTGCGACCATTGTCAAAGCTGCATTTTAACGATAGTCCATGGGTCCCACACAAGAGTGGATTGCTGTTCTGCCATAGTATGATTCCACGGGAAATTGCTGTGCGCTGCGGCGTATTGACCACAAAGCTTCATAGCCTGAACATGCGGCGGATCCAGAAACTTTCTCCTTGGAGCACAGAGTTCGGAGCCAAGGAAGACCTGTGTACCCGCCTGTCTAATATCCTCCAGGAGTACTCCTCTTCGAAGGATGTGCTGAAAGAGCTGCTGCAGAACGCTGACGATGCTGGTGCGAGTGTCATCCACTTCCTTTGGGATCGCCGCCAGCATCCAACGGAGCGTATTTTCAGCGATGAGTGGAAGTCTCTTCAAGGTCCAGCCCTCTGCATCTATAATAACCGGACCTTCCAAAAGAGCGATATTGAGGGAATCCAGCGCTTAGGCTGCGGCGGCAAAGGAGAAAGGCGGGATGCTGTAGGAAAATACGGACTGGGATTCAACACCGTTTTCCATTTGACAGATTGCCCTGCCTTTGTCACAGGGGATAGGACACTGTGTGTCTTTGACCCCACCTTGCGTTACCTCCCAGAATCTGATGAGGTCTCCCCTGGTGCAATGTACAACCTCACGAAAGATTTCAGAGATATGTTTTTGGATGTTTACGACACCTTTTTGCCTGACATGTTTCAGTTGGAACAGGGCTCGCTTTTCCGGTTGCCCCTGCGTACTCCCGCAGTGGCGGCCTCCTCTCCTATTTGCCAGAAATTGGTGTCTGAGAGAGTTATGGAGGATATGTTGGAGGCTCTTAAAGACGATGCAGAATGCCTCATGATGTTCCTCAATCACATCCGCACTGTAATTTTCTCAGTTATGGGCGAGGAAGACAAGAAACCCAAAGAGCTGCTGCGGGTTGAAACCACAGGAGGGGAGCCTGAAAGGCTCGAGTACCAGAAACATCTGCAGCAGGCAGCTGCAGCAGGAGGCCTGGAGATGAGCCAACCAGTAACCGTCTTCTACGAAATGAAGATCAGCACTAATCTCATGCCTGATCCCAGCATCTGGTGGGTTGGGAAGCAAATCGGAATGGACAGCAGAGAGACCGTAGAGGGCACGCTACTGCCGTATGGTGGTGTGGCTGCTTGTCTTAATAGGCAACCATGTGGGAGGGCTTTCTGCACATTGCCTCTGCCAGGAAGGACAGGCCTTCCCATCCATGTCAATGGGAACTTTGCTGTTGATTCGGCTCGGCGTGACTTGCGGAAGGACAGCAGTGAAGGGGAGGTCAGTTCAACCTGGAATAGGTTACTCATGCAGTTTCTGCTGGCCCCTTTATATGGCCAGTTGCTTAAAAACTTGCGCCGGACACTGGGGAGTGAGCCGTTGGAATTCCATGCTCTGCAGATATGCGACGATCAACTTACTTCGAAGTATCTGTGCTATTTCCCAATTGTGACCAAGGATGTACCTCCTGTTTGGCAACAGCTAGTGACCCATCTGTATAAAATGATGCATAAAGACCAGCTTCCATTGTTGCCAGTCTATCAGAAAAATGTTAATTACAAAAAAGGCCATAAAATTGAAATGATAAGTGTCTGTTGGAGTGCACCCAAAGAAGAGGATTCCACCAGAGGCCCCTATTTCCTGATGAATATAGCAGAAAATAAAATTCTTGAGGGCACGCTTCAGGAGCTGGGTATGAGCTTGGTCCCTGCCTTTGAACAGCTACAAAAGATACATGAGGAATTTATCCTGGCGGAAATGGATGTCCTGACTCTCGATTCTCGTTCCCTCTGCCATTTTCTGAAAAGTCTGGCCAACATCTTACCATGCCCACTAAATCAAACTCCTGTAAAAAATCATTCCAATTGTCTTGCTCTCCTAACCTTCTCCCTCAGTGGACTGTGTCCTGATGATGTGAGTTGCGTGGAAGGGCTTCCATTACTGATGACCAGTGACAATATGCTGAGACGTTTCAGCCATCAAGAGCCTGTTTATCAGAATAGCCGTGCTTCTAAGCTTTTCCCACATCATCACCATTGTTTTTCTGCCTTTTCAGATTACAATCTAAATCCGCTTCTATTAGAAATGGGATTCCTGAAGAAGTTTACTCTAGATGAATCTGTGACTTACATCCAGGAGGTGCTGACAATGGATAACTGGGGCAACGATAGCAAACGCCAGAAGAGCTGGTTAAAGGAAGTGTGGGAGTTCTTTGAAAGGCAGATCTGTTTGTCAGAGAAAGAAATGAACCAGCTATTTGCCAAGTTCATTTCCATCTTCAGAGGATGCACTCTGCTCCCTGTCCTTGGTTCCAGTGAGTTGATGCCTCTTGAATCCCTCAGTACATTGATGCCTAACAACCGAAGCGAAGTTTGTGAAATTCTTGATAAGCTGGGCTTTGCCACAATAGATGACTCCCTGCTGCCTCCAAAGCTGACTGTATACTGCATCAGGCCACAGCTGCTGAAGACCGAAGACCCTATAGTAGTGCTAGAGCAGCTGTCTATCCACAGTAGCCTATGCTGGAATAAACTCGAGAACTTGGGTCATGATTTTCTCTTGTGGTTTCTCTGTAAGAATCTTACAAATTTAGGAAATCTAGGAGTATTAGCAAAACTGAAAGCTTTGCCTGTGTTTGAGACATACCAAGGAAAATATGTATCATTAGTTTCATATGAGAAAGTGTACCGTCTGGTATCCAAAAATCCAAGGGTCTGTGAGAACTTTACGGAATTTTATGAAATGGATGCAAGGACTGTTTTACTGAAGGATACCCCTCTGAATAAAATGGTGAGCGAGTTCTTGGGTATCGGAGAATTGAATGATTTGCAACAGTTTATGCTGCTTTTGCCTAGGGTGCCCAGTCTTCCTGAGGCCCAAGTACTGGAAGCCTTGAAGTTCCTCTTCATCATCAAGTCACAGTATGATGAAGAGTACATGTTTCAAAAAGCAGCCGTAGTGTCAACATTCAAGTCTTTTGCCTTCATTCGGGATAAGGAGAATGTGCTGCGTCTTGTATCATACTTCTATTGGAATAATGTTATTTTTCAAGAGTTGGAATTGGACTCTCGATTTGTACCAAAGAAATTCTATGAGTCAATGCGTCCAATCAAAAAGTCGGATGTGAACCAGTTTTTACTGGATGTGGGCTTGCAGGAGGTGATTTCTGAGAAAGATTTTTTGAAATGTGCTGCCCGGATTGAACAAGAGGCAGTCAGCAGCGGTGCCATTTCTGAAAGCTTCCGAAAAAAAAGTAAAGCACTCTTGCAATATCTGTTTTCCAGAGCAAAAGATGAGCAGTCAGATTCCTTCCTGGCAAAATTGTCCAAGATCCGTTTCCTTGTACCATGTCACATCCCTGATAAACTGTGTTGCCTTCATTTGCCATACGTCCCCTGCAGAGCTCCAGTGGCGCCCCAAGGTGCTTTATTCTGTTCAAAAAATGTTGCACTCTTTTGGACTTCGGCAACTGCTTTCTCTTTTAATGACTACTTGTGGGAAGATACAGCTGTTCTCAAAGAACTTGGAGTGTTATGCACACTACCTACTGCAGTCGTCGTGAAAAATTTGAGCAATGTATGTCAAGTAGCCTGCAATACTCCAGAAGATAAGGTAACCCGGGCAGAAGTTTTAAAAGAAATGTACAAATTCCTGTTAGATCAGGAAAAAATCGATGTGAGTTCCCTTAGAGGACTTCCTGTGATACTGACAGATGATAATGAAGTAGCCGAGGCAGAAAACGTGGTGGTCCATTTACAGCACCCAAATGACTTTCGGCCATACCTCTACGTTCTCCCATTCAAGTTAGGGGTATATATAGATGTCTTTGAAAAGTTTGGACTGCAAACTGAGCCCACCATCTATCATTATGCCAGTGTTCTGGCCAGGATCCAAGAAGAGACTACAGAACGGGTGAAACTGCAACCCAATCTGACTAAAGCCGTGCTCAGGGCTACTCAGTTTCTCTTCCAGCTCCTGAAAGAAGCAAAGGAGCCAGTGGATTTGTCGAAGCTGCAAGAACTTTATCTCCCTTGCGTCGATGGGAAGCTATATCCATCAAACACTTTAATATTTAGTCTCTACCAATCTGGCCAAGAACCCCTTGCCTTGAAAAGCAAACTTCTTTTTCTGATCGATCTCTCTGAATGTTCCATATCAGTGGACAAGTACGAGCAGTGGAAACTTCTGCGCTTGCTCCCTGAAAACCTGCGCCCCGTGCATTTCGGTACCATTCTTGAAGAACAACTAGAAGAGTCCTCTCTGAAACTCTGCATCTATCAGGAACACTGCGAGTTTCAAAACAACTTCAGAGACATTCTGGTTTCTCTTGAATTCCAGAATGCGCTGATTGCACTACTGAAATGGCAGAGTAAAACAGAGGAGCCAGAAGGCGTGATTGATGGATTCTTCTCTCCAGATCAGCTAGAAGTGGTGTGCTGTGAAAAGCTCTGCATTGTCATGGTCCACAAACGGCAACTTATGGAGGGAACTCAACGTGCCAAGCCAGTGCACGTGGCAATAATGCCAGATGGCAAGACAAAGATTTACCTTACTCACCAGGAAAACATGGATCTGCGAGAAGGAATACATATTTCCTCCGTTCTAGCCATCGAAGTTAATACGCTTGTGGGAGAAAGACTTCATCCAAAAGCCATGGGGATCCTCATGGAAATTTTAGTTTGCAAGGAACCTAAAAGTATTGCTGAAGTCCTAGAGAAAAACAGCGTGCCCCTGTATCAGCAGGCAAACCTAAATGCTTATGACCTTCCCCTTCCAGGAGAGGACATTCCCGAGGAATGGTATGACAGTATGGACATGAGCATTCTGCATACCTTTGTGAAGGGAGATTATGTGGGCTATCTGGTTTCTTCCCAGCCCAAAGAGCATTACCTGTATGCTATTGTCCTTGAAGTACTTGAGCCACAGAGTAACAATGTTGGTCAAATAAGCACATACCTCATTGACTTAGGAGGAGGTCGGCAAGAAGAAGTGATGGCCTATGACTTGTACCATTTCAAGAGAAATAAGCCAGTCTCCAATTCAAATGAAATGGCAATGGTGCCTGTAGGTTCTGCGGATGCTCCCCAAATGGTAAGACCAGATATTCATCAGTCTTGGCACCAACGGCCACTGAGAGAGGTCAAGAAGGAGATAGATGCGTGCCTTACTCAAATCTGGGGACTTTCAGAAGAGGAGAAGAGGAAAGCCCTTAGAAGGTTATATCTGTGTTACCATCCAGATAAAAACCATGGCCAAGAAGATTCTGCTAATGAACTCTTCAAGTATGTTAAAGAAAAGATCAAGGAGATGGAGAAGGGAATGAGGTCAGGTGGCTCCTATGGAGGATCCCAAAGTACCCACTCCCATCGCAGAAACTTCTCAGACTGTTGGAGTGAATGGGATTGGCAAGCTCACCGACATCAACAGAAGCGCTATGAATTTACCAGCCAAAGGTCTGCTGGAAGAAGTGGTGGTGGATACAGCACTTACAATTTCTGGTCATACCACGGATGTGGACCAAGCTCTCCAAGATCACAACTAAATCACTTTTTTCAGGAGGCAAAACGTTGGCTCCGGCAAGCAGAATGCGACCTGCAGTTAGCCGCCAATATAGCTGGAAATGGCAGCACTGAATGGCTGCTCTATATGACATTCCGAGCCATGGAGAAGACTCTGACAGCAGTCGAGTACAAGCAGAGGGGCGGCTTTGAGAGGAACCTCTCTCTTGCAAAGCTGGCTGACAAGGCAGCATCTTATGCAAAGGAGCTGGCTAAGCTCCCGGAGCAGATAGCCAAGCTCAGGAACCACGGCGTGGATGACAAGATAACACAGTATCCAAAATATCACCCGTTACCCACCATTCCCAATGAGGCCTTTTCTGCCTGCAAAGAGCAGGATGTGCTCCTCTTAGCTTGGGAGATCTTGAACGTGGTAAAGAGATGGCTTGGCCTCTAACCCCACCCCCCATCCTGGTAAATATTAGAAGCTGGGAGAGACCATTGTATGTATAATGGAGCCGTTCCTGTAAAGACATTTTGCAGGGAGATGCTATAAAATGGGAAAGATTGTTCTTTAGCGAGAGAAAATAGCATCATAGAACGTGCTTTCTTTGTATGTATTATTTTACACCATATGTAAAATAATATGGTGTCCATGAAAACTATGCATATTCTTTCAATACAAATTTATGTCTTTTGATAAGTTGCTTTAATAAACTTGGCTTTGTTAAGTAATTGGAGAATTGGTTATATATTTATGGAGGGAATTATAGCTATAAGTTCCTTGACAGAGATCTCCGTTACTCTTTATCTCTGTATTAGATACTTCTATAGTCAACCACCAGTTCACCCCAGTACCCAATAACTAGAAGTAATAGGCAGTGTTTTTCCCAATGGATGTGCTTACTGAAATTGTCATAACTAAATGAATGTGCCATCAAGTTGGTGTTGATTCTTCATGTCAAAAAATATTTTTTTCCACGATCTGTCCCTTATCTGATTCTTCAGGTTTTCCAGTGGTGCATCACTGCCACTGGTTGTTGCTGATTGTTCAGTGGTTGTAAATTGAGGACTAGCTACACTGAAATGACTTATATTTTCGTTCTCTATTTACAGGGATGTGTGTACATATTTTTTCCGTGTATAAAAGTTTTTATTAGACAACAATAAGCAAAATTATAGCTTATAATATGTGAAGTTTACAGTTATCAAAAAAAAAAAAAAAGGAAATATATTTTATACATTATATCAAATTTTTCTTTGCAAGGCAAGGCTTCTCTTATCAGAAAAAAAAACCTATCACTAGTGACAGTAGAGTTAGGTTCACCAGAGTACAGTCCTAATTAAGTACAACAAAAGGTAATATTACCAAAAGATATCAAACCTTGGATTCTTCCCTTTTAGTTATTTCTTAGTCTTCGAT
>JANHFO010008163.1:30469-41965 GCA_032468095.1 Pareas carinatus | reverse complement strand
GACGTCAACTCCCAGAGTTGAAGTCCACAAGCCTTAAAGGGACCGAGGTTGGAGATCCCTGATCTACTGCATACCTAGGATTTGCCGGTATCTTTACAGATAGTCCTCGACATACAACAATTTGTTTAGTGACTTATCAACTGCAGTGATTCACTTAACAACTGTGGCAAGGTTCTAAAATGGGGCAAAACTGACTTAATAAATGTTTCGCTTAACAGAAATTTTGGGCTCAATTGTGGCCATTTTAAGTCGAGGACTACCTCCATTTTATGTTGTTTTGCTTATAATGTGAACCAAACAGTTAAATTCATATTATTCAGAAATCACTGGGTATTCCTTCTGAATAAAACTGGCTATATTAATATTTAACTGCAATTGTTCTTAAAATGAATCTTAATAAGCAACCATGATTACTGTGATCTGGTGTTTGAGGGATTAAGAAATCTATAATGGACCTGTGCAAAAAAGTGATCATGAAGAACTAGATTTCATTATTTGGTTTTTGAATTTGGTTGATTTAAAATTATATCATAAATAGAAGACTACATGCAGTTTATACAGGTTTATTTGGGATATCTCGGCATGCTTGAAATACAGTTAATAATTAAATTAATAGTTATACAGTGTAAATAGAAAAGAAATAACATGACATGGAAGTTTATATTTTTTACAAAAAGACAGCCCAAACCTATAATTCCCCTAATTGTTTATATCTTATTTCTGGTGAACTCATTTTTTGAGTAGTTAATTTGTTCATGTTTGTAATCTTCTTGAATTTGCTGTTCATTATTTTAAACAAGGTCCTATGAACTTTAAGAAAAGAAATGCTAAATTACTTTGAAATCCACATCTCCTTAAAAACCTAGAACTTTGGCTGGATTGTGTTCAGGATAACCTATTAAAAGAGATCCTAATAGGTTAGGGAACAACAATTTCCTTCAATGTTAAATGAATAATATATATATTACAACACATTTTACACAGAAGTCTACACCTTACCACAAAATTACATTTCATTAGTACAAATATGAAGAACATAGTGTGAGATAAACAAATTAATTACTTGCTTCAATTTCTAGATTTTAAACATGGTTTATTAATTAGCTGTTTGGATATAGAAGAAGAGATCAGCAATCATTTTCTCTCTTGCCTGGATATAAATAGAACTCTATGAGACAGTGTATGCTCCAGCACATCTGGATCCATTTTCAGAATTTTCGGTTCAGCAAAAACCAGACATTACTTCCTGCACCATTAAGTGCCTGAACCATCAATCTTAGTTAGATAATTTTAGTGAGGTTATTAACGAGATTCTTTATTTAGGTATATTACTAACTTACTTCAAAGTATAGTTTTAAGTCAGGTCTCATTTTACATATACAATAATATATGTGTTGAGAGATTAGGACATTGAGTTCATTGCAATTAAATTATTTGGAAAATCAGCTTGAAACTTACGGTATTTTCTAAACATCGGGGCAATATAGATCTTTCTACAATGATACCACAACTTTTACACAATATCTCTCTTTAAATTTTCACGCCATTAAGATCATTCTTGCTTACTTGTTAAAAAAGGGAGAATTTTTGCCCAACTGAAAGAAAAACTCCTAAAAGTCAAAAAATGTTTTATTTAGTTCTTATTAAAATAGTATATTTCCCAATATCTATGGATTAACTAAATATTGGTCTTATTCCAAAGAAGTTAAAAACCGTTAATATTTCAAGTGGAAATTATGGAAGGGCAAAAATCCTCAAGTGTTGCTCTTTGATAAAAAATCATGTATTTCTTTAGTCAAGAAATAGAAATTGGTTTATTTTCCTGCAAAAAGCTAACACCAGGAAATCCTTTCTAATTGAAAAGTGGACACTTTTAAAAACCCACAGTGAAAGATCTGATTCCATAGCCATTTTTATAGACAATCTGACAAATTGGATCTCCTGATCATAAATATTCGCATATCAAGGACCAGCTTTCCATCACTTCTTTATATTGACATATTTTATCAGCAGAGATTACAACTAATGATAATCCAAAGACATGTTAGATGCAGTTGATGAGGACCTTAACCTTAATATAAACCTTACATGCAGCTGCCAACATATACCCAACAGAGAACCAAGTGAGACTTTACAACTAGTGATAAGTCACTATTAATTTACACTGCTTTTTAATGCAGCAACTCAGGCTGGTTCTCCACAAAGGGGAGCACTCCGCTAACATAGTATGCAATTCCAAGAGAGAGCAGAGCAATGACAACAAGCAAAAGCAGCACTCGCCAAAAGCCCAGGTCCTCTACGAATTCTTGCCATGTTGTTCGGAAGCTGGACAGAACACCTTCCCCTTGTTGGAGGTTGGGGTTGAGGAGAGAGTGGCTTTCCATGGCGCTGTGAAAACAGAAATGAGAATGAGACTGAAGACAGAATTCGGAGACCGAACATTAATCTTGATCTATTTGTATCAGAAACAGAAGACGAAAAAGAGGTGGGTCATAATAGGCTTACCATTAAGATTAGAAAACCTTGATTAAACATCTTTTCACTTTCGATGGCAATTGCGTTTTGCCAGCGTTACAAATGTTTCCATGGTATTTCCAGCCGTAAGCATGTTATTTAAGATTTCAGTTTATTTAACTAGAAATATGTTAAGTGCAATTTTAAAAAAGCCCCACACATATACACATCTTTATTGTTCTATCGCACAGACTAGTTTTTCCCAACCGTAACAACTTTTAAGATAGGTGGACATCAACTCCAGCATTCCCCAGACAGCCAACATATTTCACAGATCTCTTTATGAGGAAGGCATAACTCATTTATTTTAAAGGTTTCTATGCTTTTTGTAGCTGTTAGCCCCCTAGGCTTAGAACCAATATTAGGAACAAGCAGATGGTGTGTGCAGCAAAAAACGCTGTGGGCTAGGAAGTAGCGATGGAAACCAGTATCACACAGGCACAGAGTACGGTAGGTATAAAAGTCTTTATATACAGAAAGTTAAACACAGTCCAGTCTTCTAAGTCAACAGTCCAGTTATCATACATAGTCAAGCAGTCCTTTTACTAACCAAGTTAGCAAGTAGTCTTCACCAGCAATTTCACCAACAAAGTTGGTCAGCAATCTTCAGCAACAATACACAGAATCAATCACAGGAGCAAAGCAGAGTTGTAGAATATCAAAGGAGGGTAGAGAGAGAGTGACTGCTCTCAAGTCAATTTCTTTTATACTAAATATCCTGGTTTTAAGCAATTAGCCTGACTCAGCATGACTCAGCAAGTCAGCCATTTTGTAAACCATCCAGTTAATTGCTTAAAGGGACCATAACCTATATAGACCTAACAGTTTCCATCTCCCTCAGGACTGCAGAACATCCCCACCCTTTGTTGCATCTCCAGGGCAACTTTAGGATCAGCTCCAGGCATGGAACCAACTCAATCTACCAGCTGTCTGGTAATTTGACTCGGGACCCTCCCAAATCTATTGCCATGCTGCCATGATATCTGCCTGAAGTCCCATTACAGTTGCATTTTGAAGACTACCTATAATTAAAATGGAACTGATTGTGGTGGAAAGTAGAATATGGAGAGTAGAATAGTTTAGTGTAGTGTAGTGGGAGAACAGAACAGAACAGAACAGAACATATCTACTGAGGTAGATCACTGGTCCTCATGTGGCCGGCTGTGAGTCCCTCCTGGTGAAATGAGGCCCTGGGAGACAGAGGGGTTTGCTGATCACGTACATGACTCCCTGTCACATGACAGCAGCACTGCCCGAGCTGCTCGATGCCATTGCCGAGGTGGCGGTTGAAACTCCCAAACTCATTGTTATGGGAGATTTCAACCTGCCATCTGTGGGTGAGGCATCGGAGGTGGCTCGGGAGTTCATGGCCACCATGACAGTCATGGACCTGACCCAACTAATTCAGGGACCTTTGCACTCTGGAGGACCAATGCTGGACCTAGTTTTCACCTCTGGACAGAGGTTAGATGGCTGGAATTTAGGGGAGATAGTCATAGAGCCCCTAACATGGTCGGACCACTGTCTCCTCCAATTAGACTTCCCCATCGCTACCCCCTGCCGCAGGGAGGCAGAACAGACCAAATGGTTCCACCCCAGGTGCCTGATGGACCCAGAGTGGTTCAAGACGGAGCTTGGGCCATTTCCGGATGCCTGGACCCATGGCTTGGTTGAGGAGCTTGCAGCCGTCTGGATAGGACAGCTGGCGATGTCCTTGATCGGGTCATGCCTTTGTGGCCACTGACCTGGTGCCGACTCATCCAGGTTCCCTGGTTTTCTGAGGAGCTGAGGGAGATGAAATGATGGAAAAGACGTCTAGAGATCAGTTGGATATCCAGCCGCTCAGTTTCTGATCGATCTTCTCTTGGAACATTTACAAAGGCCTACTTAGGTATGATCAGGATGGCTAAAAAGAATTACTTTTCCATTCTGATCATGTTCATGGATAACCACCCTGTCACCCTCTTTGGGGTGGCCCATTCTCTCCTTCAATTGGGGGGACAGGATGACCACTCACAGGGTTTGGTGGAAAAGTTTAGAAGTTATTTCCAGGAGAAGATCGTGCAGAACCGGGAAGGTTTGGACTCTAACTGTATGAGTCCAGGCGGAGTGATGGATGTGGATCTTGAGAGTGTTTCCTGGGTTGAGTTTGATACTGTTGCACCTGAGTTTGATACTCTTGCACCTAAAGCAACCACATGTTTATTGGACCCATGCCCGTCCTGGTTGGTGCTGGCTTCTCGGGAGGTGACAAGAGGCTGACTCCAGGCATTGTGAATGCTTCCTTGGCTGAGGATGTTATCCCATCCATCTTGAAAGAGGCGGTGGTGCAGCCCCTCCTCAAGAAACTTTCACTGGACCCAGCTGATTTAAGTAATTATCGTCCTGTCTCCAATCTTCCCTTTTTGGCGAAGGTTGTAGAGAGTGTGGTTGCATGACAGTTCCCCCAGCACCTGGATGAAATCGTCTATCTGGATCCGCTCCAGTCTGGCTTCAGGCCTGGGTACAGACGGAGACGGCATTGGTCACATTGGTGGATGAACTCTGGAGGGCCCGGGATAGGGGACCTCTGTCCTGGTCCTGTTAGACCTCTCAGCGACTTTTGATACCATTGACCATGGTATTGTGCTGCACCGGTTGGGGGGGTTGGGAGTGTGAGGCACCGTTTATTGGTGGTTCTCCTCTTACCTGTGTGGTCGGATGCAGACAATGTTTTGACAGGAGAGCAGAGTTCAATACCGCAGGGCCTCACTTGTGGGGTGCATCAGGGGTCAGTCCTCTCACCTCTCCTGTTCAACATTTATATGAAGCCTCTGGGTGAGATCATCTGTGGCTTTGGGGTGGAGTATCATCAGTACGCTGATTATACTCAGCTGTATTTCTTCACCCCAGGCCACCTCAATGATGCCATTGAGGTGATGTCCCAATCCCTTAAGGCCATGTGTATCTGGATGGGCTGCAACAGACTCAGGTTCAATCCCTCCATGACAGAGTGGCTGTGGCTGCCGGTGCCACAATATAGCCAGCTCATTCCATTGCTGGCTATTGGGGGCAAGTTTTTGGCCCCCATAGAAAGGGTATGCAACTTGGGTGTCCTCCTGGATATACGTCTATCTTTATCAGATCATGTGGCAGCCGTCACCAGGGGGAGGCTTCTACCAGGTTGGCCTGGTGCGCCAGTTGCGCCCCTTTCTAGATCGCAATGCCATGTGAATGGTCACTCAGGCACTCGTCGCGGCCCGACTGGACTACTGTAATGCTCTCTACATGGGGCTACCCTTGGGTCGCATCCGGAATTTCCAACTGGTACAAAATGTGGCTGTGCTGGGGGTTATGGGAGCCAGTGGCAGGACCCATGTGGCCCCCCTCCTGCACGAGCTGCATTGGCTGTTAGTGGGTTTCTGGGCTTCAAGGTGCTTGTTATGACCTTTAAAGCGCTCCATGTCTTAGGACCCATTTATCTACAGGACCGAATTCTGCCAGCCAATACCTCCCACTGACTGGTTTGCTCCCACAGAGAGGGCCTCCTCAGGGTGCCGTCGGCCAGATAATGTTGGCTGACAACCCCCAGGGGGAGAGCCTTCTCTGAGGCAGCTCCCGCCCTCCGGAATGACCTTCCCCCGGAAATTCGTACTATCTCGGACCTCTGTGCTTTCCACTGTGCCATAAAATCGCACCTGTTTATTCAGACTGGCCTTGGCTGATCTACATTACCTTTCCATTCATTAAAATTTATTATTTTTAATTGTTTTAAACATGGTGTCTGTCTTGTCTATTGTATTTTGTGGTTTCTGTTGTTTTTAAAAAGGCTGTACACCAACCTGGGTCCCTTCAGGGAGAAGGGTGGTATAAAAATATAAAAATAAATAAATAAATCTATCTATACCCAAGGCTATACTTTGCTGTTAGGTTTTAATGATTTTATTTTTCTCTTGTGGTTCATGTATTGCTCCTCTGGAAGCACTCACATGTTTTGAAGATGCTCACATATGTAACTGTCTCGCCATCCATTTGGAATTAGCCAGTTTGTCTCTTTCAAATCCTATGGGAATTGATGAGAAAAGGAAGAACTGAGCTTGAAGGATGCTATTTATTCCAACCAATAGCTAGGAGCCACAGAACTCTGTGAGTTAATTGAATAGTAGGTTACGCTCTCTAGTTTTGCTTGAAAAGCATCTCAGGAAGTCGGTTAGATCCACTTCAAAGATCATTTAACGGACAGAAGCATTTGAAGCATTTGAACACAGAAAGAAGACACTCGTGGAAGATTCTAGTACTCATAGAGTTACTGCCCCGTTTTCCCAAAAATAAGACACCCTTATATTAATTTTTGCACCCAAAGATGCGCTAGGTCTTATTTTCAGGGGATGTCTTATTTTTCCACCGAGGCCGCCTAGAATCGGAAGTCCAAGGCCTTATTATCGGGGAGGTCTTATTTTCGGGGGATGCCCTATATTCCAGTGAGAGGCAAAACTGTACGTAGGTCTTATTTTCAGGGGGTGTCTTGCTTTCGCTGAAACAGGGTATTATGAGCCCCCTGAAAAATCAGGCTGGGGCTTATTTTCGGGGAAACAGGGTAGGTTCTCTGAAACAGAATATACGGCTCATCCTTGATTTACAGCCATAGCAGAACCATCATTCTAGCCACTGTCTATTCACTGCAGGATGAAGGCCTCTTCTGCATGTTTCCAACCCATCTGGTCTTAGAGCCTTTTTTCTTTTTGCCAATTGGGCTCGCAATAGAGGCAGTTCCTCAATTTACAACCACAACTGAGCCCAACATTTATGCTACTGAGAAATTTGTTAAGCGAGTCTTGACCCACTTTACGACTTTTCTTGCCACCTTTGTTAAGTGAATCACTGCAGCTGTTAAAATGAGTAACATGGCTGTGAAGTGAATCTGGCTTCCCCACTTTGTCAAGCGGTTGCAAAAGGGGGTCACGTGATCCCAGGACACTGCAAGCGTGATAAATGAGTCAGATGTCCAGCATCTGAATGCAAATTTGGCCAACTCTTGACTATTTTGTGACGCCCAACCACACAAACATGCTAATACAAAAAAGACCCACGAGGTTCTGCTGCTTTTAATCCCATGTCTGCCAGCCCTGTGCACAATGACAATGGAAGCACACGACGAATCGCTGAACCCCAATTTGAGGAGCAAGTCCATGCTTTTGAGGAGACCAGAGCGTTACATCAACCTCACAAAGATGGCTCTCTCTCTCTCTCCCGCACACACACACACACACATACAAGAGGGGAACGTGAAACAAGCCCTTATAATTAGACACTCACTTTTTGGCTTTGTAGACGTAGGCGCATTTTTTGCCCAAGTAGAATTCGGTCTCGTTGCGAGAATAAACGCCCTCCACTTTCAGCAGAGCGGTGTGCTCCCTCTGGTTCCGGAGGCCTCGCTTGTAGCCAGCAAAAGTGGCCTTGCACCACAACCTGGGGAACAAAGAACGCCCCGCAATTAACACCCTGGCTACAGCTGCCCCCTGCAAAACAAGGCAACGCTGAGGAGCAGATCCCTGCTGGCTGCTACTGGGCAGTAGCCAAGTCCAGATTTTGCCTTAATGTGTTATTCAGCTTATTCAGCATTCATATTTTTTAAAATGGCTTAGCATAACACGATGGAGAGGTTGTGTTTTAAATCAGTGTTTTCCAACCTTTCCAACTTTGCGGATCAGCAAAGGGGGGAGTGGTGGAGAAGGGATGATTCCACGGAAGCATGAGCAGCTGGCAAGCACACGCGTGTGTAGCTCCATTTGCACGAGTGGCTGGAAAGCACACCCGGTGCTTGTGCAAATGTGACAATATGCACATGGTCCGATTGCAAATGGCTCACGGCCTGGTAGTGAGCTGGAAACCCCCATTTTAAATAAAACAAAAGAGCGCAGCTAACAATGCAGCTTCTCAAGAGGGGCCCAAACTAAACAACAAAGAAAAAATCCCATTATGAGCAAATTAATGTTTTAAAGAAGTGTGTTGCTTAGTGATGGCCTGCTAAAGGCCCTAGTCTGGGGCTGAAAGGCAAAGGGAGTACTTCACTCCCTTTTGTATTGAGAAGAAAAAGCCAGGTGCCTTGCCTCATAAAAAAAGGCCTAATAGATCCCCTGGTACAAAGAGGGAGATCCTGTGGCTCAGACATTAGCCTCACAGGTCATCCAGCCCAGGTTCGAATCCCACCCAGGGTCTGCCTTGCTGATGAAAGCTAATAAGCTGGAAATGGCCATCCTAGACAGGAAGGCAAGGAGGTGGGGGCTGATCTCACCACTGGTTGGAGAATACAGTCCTTCATTTACGACCACAATAGAGCCCAACATTTATGTTGCTAAATGAGACAGTTAAGTGAGTTTTGCCCCATTTTACGATCATTCTTGCCACAGTTGGTAAGTGAGTCGCTGCAGTTGGTAAGTTAGTAACCCAGCTGTTAAGTGAATCTGGCTTCCCCATGGATTTTGCTTGTCAGAAGGTCACAAAATGGGGTCATGTGAGTCTGGGACACAGCAACGGTCATTAATATGAATCAGTTGCCAAGTATCTGAATTTTGATCACATGATTATGGGGATAAGGTACCAAATTTAACCAATAAAAAAGTTTTCTTTTAGGGTACTGATCAATCTAGTGAGGGAGTTTGACAAAGTAACATTAATGTAACTAGGATGGAGAAGTATAATAAAGCAGGGTGCAGCAGAGAGAGCAAAACAAAGAGGGGGGGCACGCTTCTGGGGAAATATCCTACCTGCCCGTCATGGTGTCTGCCTTAGAAGTCCCGTTTCCAGCAGGCCTGCAGGAAAGAAACAGGAAGCTGTTAGGAAGGTAGACACTGATCTTCATAAACCTGGATAGGACATGAGCAATATTACAATCGATGCGCAGCATTTCCCTGCTGCAGATTTGCTCAAGATCTCCCATGATTTAAACTTGTCCACTTGAAGATGGGCAGACTTCAACTCCCAGAATTTCCCAGGCAGAATTCTGAGAATTGAAGACCGTCTGCCATCAAGTTGGCAAAATTAAGACACACTGATCTAACTGCACTTCAGCTCAGCCATGCACCCTCCTTGCACACTTATTAAGGGCTGAATCTGAACCCCTGACACTCCTCTCCCCACCTCTACCAGCCTCTCCCAAATCCAGCTCAGGATTTCTCCAACAATTGTCCATTCAGAAATCAAGTTGCAGGAAGACACCATATTGTTATGTAAACTCTTTTCCACATTTTGCAAATTCTACCTTGCACATTTTTTTGACACTTAAAAAGAATAGCCAACAAGGCACGGATGGAATCTGCTTTCGTGGGGTGCAGACAGATACAATTCACTTGCACTGGGCAGCCGGACTCTGACGAGGCTTTCTAATGCCATCTGCTCTTTTATTTATTAAACTTATCTGTCCATTTCATTGTTAGCTGTTAATTAGCAGCAGCTTCTCTGATATTTTATTTTATTTTATTTAGTAAATTTGTTTGCTGCCCATCTCGCCTATGAGGTGACTTTGGCCAGTGTGCAAAATGTTAAAAAAGAATAAAACAAGACATGTACAGGCAGTCCTCAACTTATGACCACAATGGAACCCAGAATTTCTGCTAAGTGAAAAATTTGTGAAGCGAGCTTTGCCCCATTTTCCAACTTTTCTTGCCACATCTGTTAAGTGAATCACTGCAGTTGTTAAGTAAGTCAGATGGTTGTCAAGTGAATCTGGCTTCCCCATTGACTTTGCTTGTCAGAAGGTCACAAAAGGGGGATCGCGTGACCCCGGGACACGACGACTGTCATAAATACGAATCAGTTGCCATGCGGCTGAATTTTAATCACGTGACCCTGGGGATGTTGCAGTGGTCCTAGGTGTAAAAAATGGTCATAAGTGAATTTTTTCAGCAATTGTATAACTTCGAACGGTCACTAAATGAACTGTTGAAAGTCGAGGACTACCTGTATATGTTACCCTCAATGTGTGAAATTAGGCACTTTGTAGAATGCCTAGGGAATCTATAGGATGACAAAAAATGAGATGTCAAAGTAGAAAATGTTTCCTATTTCTGGGCATCCTATGCAATATCAAAAGGTGAACCAAGAAAGTATTAAAAAAATACACTGGATTAATTTTATTCTAGCCTTCCTTATGCCAACAAACAGGTCGGTATTGGGTTTTTCCTCTTATTTTCAGTACGAAAAGCCTGTACTTAACTTACAACAGTTCGTTCAGTGACCGTTCAAAGTCAGAAGTACACTGAAAAAAGTGACTTATGCCCACCAGCTCAAGGTTGACTCAGCCTTCCATCCTTCAGAGGTCGGTCCAATGAGGACCCAGATTGTTGGAGGCAATATGCTGATTTCTGTAAAGCGCTTAGAGAGGGCCATAAAGCACTGTGAAGCGGTATATAAGTCTAACTGCTATTGCTATTTTCCACACATGAATGACTATTCCAGCATCCCCATGATCACGTGATTTATATCTGGATGCTTGACAGCTGGTTCGTATTTACGACTGTCGCAGTGGTTCTGGAGCCACGCGATCCCCTTTTGCAACCTGACAAGCAAAGTCAATGGGGAAGATAGCTTCACTTAATCACCATGTGACTAACTTAAAAAACTTCAGAGATTCACTTAACAAACGTGTCAAGAAAAGACATAAAATGGGGCAAAACTAAAAAAAGTCTCACTTAGCAACATAAATCCTGGACTCAACTGTGGTTGTAAATCAAGGACTATCTGTATTTTATTTTGCATTTTTTCTTTAATGTTCATATACCTTTTCAATAAAGCCTAACCCTATTCATGACACTCTTTTCATAATTTGTCTAAAAACAGCATGCCTCTACGTATTATAGACAATGTCTAGGGAAGGAAAGCATCCAGCATATTAATACAGGTATTTCAATATTTTGCCTGAGAACGGCACACCTTCTATAGCAGAGGTCTCCAACCTTGGACCCTTTAAGGCTTGTGGACTTCAACTCCCAGAATTCCTCAGCC
>JANHFO010008162.1:18278-28736 GCA_032468095.1 Pareas carinatus | reverse complement strand
GCCAAAGGTGCACGGAGCGCTGTTACCTTCCCACCAAAGTGGTACCTATTTTTCTACTTGCGTTTTTACATACTTTCGAACTGCTAGGTTGGCAGAAGCTGGGGCAAGTAATGGGAGCTCACTCAGTTATGTGGCGCTAGGGATTTGAACTGCTGACCTTCCAATCGACAAGCTCACATCCCTATAAACACTCAATACAACAACAATAAAAAGCAATTACTTTCCACCTTTCTGGTGGCCATATAAAAACCAAGTCACTTGATGGGCTCCAATCCACACTGGGTCCCCCAGGCTCACTGGCAGAAACAGGCCTTCTGGGCCTTGAGAATGAGTGTCAAAGTGGGGAGGGGCATGATGATGAAGGAAAGGAGCCACCTCAGAGAAGGCCCTTCTTCTTGGTCCCACTAGATAAACTTCCTCATGAGAGGAAACTTACAATATTCCCTCTTCTTATCTCAGGTAGGTTGGACAGTTGTGACTGGGAAAAGACAATCCTTCAAAAAACCTGGTCTCAAGCCATGCAAGGTGATAACCAGCACCTTTACAATCTGATTGTTGCTTCGAGTGCTTTAATGCACTTATAGTTCTCCTTTCTGCTTTGATTTCTGCCTTGATTCATGGAATATCTTGTTGACTTTGGGTAGAAAAGTAACACCAAAAGAGAGACACTGAAAGAGAGAAATAATCTATCTCTATCTTTATCTCTATCTCTATCTCTATTCCTATACACACACACACACATACACACACACACGATGCCAAGGATAAAAGCAGACACTGTATATATTTTTGATTTGATTTAATTCAATTCAATCTGATTTGATCTTGACTAAAGACTGAGCAGCTTAAAACATTAAAAGCCAATAAAATCACGAAAAATAAATATATCTTAAAAACAATATATCTTAAATATATCTTAAAATTATAATTAAAATGGTGTGGAGGATGGGATTAGGATGCACAGGAGGGAGATGAGATTGTCTCTTAATCTGTCAAGAATTTTCAGTGTGATACACCCACATTTGGGGCCCTAGATGACAAGCAGAGCTATGTCTTCAGGTCTTTATGGAAGGGCAGTAGGGTAAGAACAGATTTCACCTTGGGGGACAAGATGTTCCAAAGGGTAGAAGCAATGGCAGAAGAGGTCCTTCCAGATCTCACCAGATCCACTTGTTCCACAGTGGTTGGTGGTGTCTCTCTTAAGATGATGTTTTCATTGGTGGAAACAGGGTGGGATAGTCCACTACGGAGCCATCTTCATCTGGACACAAACACTGCTGGAATAGGATGTTTTTATACCTTCTCCAGAAAACTCCAGAAGGTACAATGTTGAATTTAGCTAAGGTGAAAGTCTACCAAAACTTCAAAATCAGAATTGAAGAAAGAGTATACAGTCAGTCAGTCAGTCATTTTTTTTTGTATTTCTAAACTGTCTCTCTCCCTAAGATGATGGCACATACCCATTTGAGAAGAATTCATAAAGTCCAGACTGGTTACAAGGCTTAAACTAAATTAGACTGTGTATCATCTCTCTTAAAATGAGCAAACCAGATGTTTCAGAGGTTATTATACTTATTACCCAGTTTAAATAGGTGAACCTGATTATTTACTGATTTCTGGAGATACTTGAATATCCTGCTTTATTTCAGATTAAAAATTTGGGGGTTTGAGAATGTAACAACAGCATCAGATAGAGGGTTCCAGGCATTGACCACTCTGTTCTAAAGTCGTATTTTCTGCCATCGAATTTGAAGAGGTTTATTTTGAGTTTGTATCTGTTGTTAGCCCGTGTGTTATTGTGGTTGAAACTGAAGTAAATCATTGACAGGTAGAACATTGCAGCAGACAATTTTGTGTACTAAGTTTAGGTCAGACCGTAGGCGGTGGCACTCTAAGTTGTCTAGATCCAGAATTTCAAGCCCGGTGGCATCAGGTATTCTATTGTGGGCTGAGAAGTGGAGTACTCCTTTATTACTACTGCTTTATGTTGAACTGGTCAGATGATAGCTGGATTATTGTGTCCACTTTTGTTTACCATAATACAAGAAAGATGTTGATGAAGTAAAGAATGCAGAGAAAAGTGGCAAAGGTGATGTGGGAGTTGAAGACTAAATGTTACGAAAAGGAGCTAAAGGAACATGGTATCTTTAGCCTAAAGAAGAGAAGGAAGGCTAAGGAGAAACATCTATCATGTCTTTAAATCCTGAAAAAGCTATCATAAAGAAGACAATTTAGATATATTTTCCAATAGCACTCAAGAGAAGGATGAGAAATTTGTATTGAGGGTCATCCACAATTGAAATAATGAGAAATTTTGTAACTGTGAGAACTTTCAAGTTTGCTCCATCACTGCAGATTTTCAAATAAAGTTGGTTTCAGAATTCCTGCCCTGGGCGAATAGAATTCAAGTTCTCTTCTCATTCTACTTCTTCCATCATATCATTGCTACATTACATTTGTGCATTGTCACTTTGACCTACTTGCAACCTGTAGTTAGAGTGGATTCTGAAAAACCGCGATGCATAAGCAGACTGGTGCAAATTCACTGTTTCTCAACCTTAGGACCTTCTAAATGTACAACTTTCCACTCCAAAATACCCCAGACAACAGGGACACTGATGAAAATTGTGTCAACTGAAATCTAGACATCCGGAAGTTGCCAAGGTTGAAAATAACTTGTTTAAATTAAGGACAGTCACCCTTGAAAATCCCTCGCTCATTTTTATAAAAAAATGAAAGTTCCTATTTCAAGGTGGCATCATCCTGCCCTATCAAACTGTGCTGTTGGGAGCTTGATATAAAAGAGACTTAGCTTCAAAGCCTACTTTAATGGAGAACTTCATGAGATGACTTTTACCAGCTTGTTATTTCTTCATCCAATCTGAAGGTAGCAAAATGCCCATTGCTCTAAGGGATAAAAACATGAAGAAATAAAGACGAATGTGAGTAAGAATTTATTGAACACAGCAGTTCCTCTCTTTTTCTTTATGTAATTCACTTTTTAGTTTTCAAATCTAACATTACTTGCTTTACTGCCTTTATTTCTTGTGTCAGTGGATGCTGCCCTGTTTCATTTTGTGGTCCTTGATCTTGCAACGGAGTTTGCTAGGGCATCTGACTTTTCCAATGCTATTTTCCTCTCTTTGTAAACGTCTCCTTTTGTCTTCTTAAAACACTTTGGATTTGCTAAGGTTCAAGAATTATAATCCCCAAATGCTTGTCTTTATGTATCTTATGTTTATATACTTATGTACATGACAATTTGAATGCACTTTATGATTATGAATGTATCTTATATTTATATGTACATGACAAGATGAATGTACTTGATGATTATGAATGTATCTTATGATTGTAATCACAGTTTGTTTATTATATGTATGTAGGTACAGAGCATGTACACCAAAGATAAATCATTTGCGTGTCTGGACACACATGATTAATAAATACTGATTCTGATTCTGATTCTGATTTATCTGGGGCCACTTCACAGGTAAAGAGGAAGAAATTGATGCACATCAACAGAGTCATCTCCTTCCACAAAGATCTTTACACCAATGGAGATATTGCATGTTTAACTTTCTGGAGCATCGATTCTGAGTAATGAATTCTAGCAGTGGCAAGCATTTAGCTGAGTACATGAATTGCTCTTCTGCTCTGAGCACACAGAGAAAGGCTGCATTTTAAGCTCCTGCCCCAAACACCGTCACGCTTCACTCTAAATGTCAAGGATTGGAAGGAGGAAACAGAAGGCTGGTGCCCCTTCAGGCAGGCAATAAAAGCAATTGTATCAGATGCTACCTCCCATCAACTTTGACAAACTGCACCATTATTCAGTGTTTGCAACTAAAATGTCTGTTTGGTTTGTTTGTTTCCTTCAGAGTTACTAATACAGGTCAGAGGAAAGGGAGATGACTATTATGGGCTGGTTTCTAGGCTTTAACTTTCCCAAAGTAGCATAAGAAGGAAGTTTGTTACTCCAGTTATATCTTTTTTTTGGGGGGGTGATAAAAAGATAAAGATGTCCTTGAGTCAAACTTGACTACTGCTTATGAAGGAAGATTTCTCAACAATGGTTTAGAAGTGATTTTTTTGGGGTCTATCAGGATTTTGTTTCCAACGTTCTAACCTGGTTTACAATTCTGATATTTGATGGTAATCACCCAACGCAAGTGCAAATAAGGCCAATGCTTGTTTCGCTTCTCTGCCCAAAGTAAGTCAATTGGATTATTTCTCAGAATATGTATTACAAAATTTATTTTAGATGATTAAGGTAGCATTTCTCAGGAGGTCTCCTCACCACCAAAGTATTATTTCATTGGGACTGAGAAGTAGGAGTTGACTCAAAGTCAACGAAGGAGGTTCCTAATTAATTGACGTCTGAATCTAGATTCCTCTGATTTTCCAATATCTTAACCAACTGCTTTCAGTCAACGTACAACCACTCATTAGTCACTGAAGTTGTAATGGCACTGGAAAAAAAATTGACTTATGACTGTTTTTCACACATTCAACCGTTGCAGCATCCTTGTGGTGACATGATCAAAATTTGGACACTTGACAACTGACTCATGCTTATCATGATTACAATATTCTAGACTACTTTTACAATCTTCTGAAGCTGGATTCACTTAACTCACCATGTTACTAATTTAACAACAGCAGTGGTTCACTTAACCGTGGCTGTAAAGTTGTAAAAGGGGGCAAATTCAGTTAACAACTGTCTCACTTAGCAACAGAAATTTTGGGCTCAATTGTGGTCATATGTTGTATCGGTTCATTGTCTTATACAACCTAAAGATTTAAGTGTACTGCCTTGATTGCAACTGTTTGCACACCTTGGCTTTCAAAAGTTGTTCAAACTTGTAATTTTCATTTCCATTTTTTTAAATCCTGGTTCGAGGGTGTAGAATTTGGCAGTCTGAAGGATCTGAAGGCGAGACTCTTCTAGGAATGCAAGCAAAGAAAATTGCTCACCTTTTTAGTTTGCCCATTCCTCCAGTATCAGAATCAAAATCAGAATTTATTTTGTCAAGTGCGTCAGGACACACAAGAAATTTGTCTCCGGTGTACACGCTCTATACCTACATGCATACAATAAGCAATCTGTGATTACAATCATAAGATACGTTCATAATCCTAAAGTACTCTTTCTAGAGTCTCAACTTCTTTTTTTAATATCATGGCAACCAAAACTGGATACAGTATTCCAAGGGTGGTCTTACCAAGACGTTATAAAGTGATATTAATACTTCCTATGATCTTGATTCTATACCTCTGTTAATGTAGCTTAGGTTTGCGTTGGCTTTTCAATAACGCAATTGTTTCCTGGGAGACATTTTTCTATTATCTCTTGGGTTGTCTATATAAGTTTCATGGAAAGAGTCCTTCCTGATGGTTTTCCCATGGGATTTAATGGAAAGGTAGGGAATCTAAGCACCTATGTGGGTGACAAAGTGATGTGGTGATGAAAATTTCCCCTGCTATGTCCATGTGTGTCATACTGTGTTAGAATGCAAAGGATGGAACTTGCTTTGTAACATTCCAAAATGAAAGGAAATAAAACCTTTATTGTCATTGTACAACATGTGTGCAATGAGATTGTCTCCCTTCGTGCACTCCCCCCCACAACACATGCAGATGCCACATTGTTACATTATTGTTTTTTCATTCAGGAGTCTGACAGCCCATGGATAAAACTGTTCCTCAGCCTGTTTGTGCAGCTGCCTATGCTTCTGTATTTCCTGATAGGGGAATAAAGAAGGGCTGACCAGGGTGTGAGTCATCTCTGAGGATTTTCCTCACTCTTCTGAGGCAATGGGCCCTAGCAATGTCATCCAGGGATATCAGGGGACAGCCCACGATGTTTTATGTGGTCCTCATCCCCCTCAGTAAAGTCTTTCGGTCCACGGCTGTCAAACCAGCATACCACACCAGAATGCAATATGTGAGGACGTTTTTGATGGTGGACCGGTAGAAGGAGGTCATCAGCTGTTGTTACACTTTATTTTTTCACAAGACCCTAAGGAAGTGGAGTCTATGTTGGTTTTTTTCTGAACACCTGGGTCGTGTTGATTTTCCAGGTGAGATCTTTCTAGGTGAGATCCAACCCATGCACATGTTCTTATTTTAGGGTTATCTAAGTTAGGAAGGAATGCCTGTAGCGAGGAGACTTCTGAAATTAAAGACAGAAGAAGCACACCGCGGTTTGGCCACGTTGTTACTAGTGAATACAAGTCTACTACACAACTCAGGGAAATTTTGTTGAAACTCAGATTGGAACACTGTCAGTGGAGAAAAGATATGGATATTGTTTTCCTCCTGCATATGTTTAATATTATTTGACCATGAAGTGATGCTGATTCCAGTGCAGGAAGCAAGGGACAGGAATTTGTCTTCCTTTATCTCACCAGAAAAGGTTCCTTACTTTGTCTATGGAGATTCTCATTCATCTAGGTCATGGGTGCCCCAAAGGTGTTTTTTCTTCTTGCTCTGTTTCACAACTGAAACTGAATATGGGCTGGTTTCTTCACATCTATATGCTATTAAAAATTGTCCGGTTTGTAGGTTTGTAACCCTCAATTTAGAAAAATGGTGCATCAAAGGACAAGCATTTTTCAATCAACATCATTCAAATGGGCTAATTTAAAGAATGCAACCAAAATCCAGGATCCATGACTGCTTGGAGACTAAAATGTGCCATAGTTGTGGCTCTTTTAGTGCCCCCATGCTGCTGCAGGCATGCTCATGTGATTGTGATTCCCTTGTTCCTTGACAAACTCCCACCAGAGAAATCAATGTGGAAACCAGCAGTAATTCAGAAGTTGCTCCTGCTCCAACTTCGTTTTGCTGCCCTTGGTCATTCTGTCTAAGTAAGGAAATACCTCTGAAATGATGACCCGGTGGATTACAGAATGTCTAATCCCAAAGACATCTTCAGATGCCTTTTGCTGGTTAAACAGTTGAGAGAAGTAATGTAAAAACAGAGGCCTGCTTGGTAGCATCACGAGGCAATATTTCTGCCCTTTTTGGAACCCAGTGTAATGGGAAGTTAAGGAACAGGAGGAACAGCTGCAACCGAGGCAGCAGTCAGATAAAAGAAATGTGACCCAGGGACAGGAATGTAATTTGAGAAAGCATCTCAGATATGACTCTCTTTAGTTCCATGTAGGACTGAAGGGAGGAAGAGCATTCAAACTTGCAAGATTACAGAATAATAGAATAACAGGGACCTTGGAGGTCTCCTTGTCCAAACTCCTTGTATACTGTTTCCGATGCAGGGGATTAGACTAGAAGATCTCCAAGGTCCCTTTCAATCCTGTCATTCTGTAATCTTAGAGTAGTATTTGTATCCTTAACTCTGGCATGTTTGCCTGATGGACCTTGAAGAGCTGACACCTTGACGGAGTCTGCATTCTTCCTCATCTATTCATGGGAGCAGAGAAGCTCATTGAAGGGATGAGTTAAGCCAACAACTTAGTTGCACAAATTACTTTTAATGTGACGATCTGCCACTTTAAGCATTATAATTAGAATGTGTTCAGAATGGCATATAAACGTAGCAAATCGTGGCTGATTTTCACTTCAAATGGTTTGGTTTACCTTTATTGTATGAGCAAACCCATAACAAGGAAATAACACAGAGCAAGGCTGCTGTCACAAGAGTACATAAAATCATGGGCAATCAATCATTATTCTGATCTTCAGTCCTTCTGAGACATTTTCAGGCTTCTTTCGCAAGAGGAAAACAACAACAAGACCCTGGATCTTTTGTTAACTTGTGAATTGCAGACAGATCTATTCTAACCAAATGTTTCCTAGCGGGACTTGAAATATTCTTTATAAAAGCATCTTTCTAAAGCAGATTCCAAGTATAAGAGTCAAGGATAAAACTATTCAGGACACCTTGCAGGAAAGAAGAAAATATTAATCCTTAGCATTTGCAAATGAAGAAAGGGAGAGGCAGCAAATAGCAGAAGTATAAAGGTTACGATTTCCCTGACAGTTGTGTCTGACTTTAGGGCACTGTGTTCATTTCCATTTCTTGGCCAAGGAAGCCAACATTGTCTGAAGGCAGTTTCCATATCCATATGACCAGCATGGCTATACACTGAAAGCACAGGAAGCACTATGACCTTCCCACCAAAGTGGTACCTATTAATCTACTTGCGGTTGCATGTTTTCGAACTGCTAGGTGGGCAGGAGCTGGAACAAGGAACAGGAGCTCGGGTCTCAAACCCAAGATGCCAGTTCTCCAGCTGACAAGCTCAGTGTCTTTAACTGCTTAACCATCGCGTCCCCTTAGCGTAAATATAAGCCTGGATAAAAATAGTTTGAAAAGTTTCATTCATTCAAAGGAGTGTTTGTATTATCTACATCCTCTTCAGAACTATTAGATCTCTGTCTCAAGAAGAAAAGCTTTCCTTTCTTTCTTTTTTATTCATCCACAAAGCTCAGCAAAGGAGAAGAGAACAAACGTACATTTTTATAAACCTGTGATTAAGGACAAAAGTGACTTTACTGGATATTGGTCAAGGACATTTTCGACTTTTAACTGGTCATTTTCATGTTCAATGTGAAGACAGCATCCTAAGCTCACCGTTACTCCTTTTTTCAAACCTCTGCAGTACTTTGTTAAGTACCCACAATATTCTTTCGAAAGATACAGAAAATGTAAATTATTTCCTGTTCATGAGCCTCCTGCTCTCTCTCTCCCTCCCTCTCTCTCCCTGTTTTTTGTCTTTTATAAACATAAACATAAACATGAAGGTATAGTTTTGCTAGCTAAACTGTGGAGTACAGGTGCTTATTCTGATCTAGACAGAAAGATCAATTCACAGAAGGTTGGTGACATCCTTGTAGGAGAAGAGCAGGCAAGGTCTGGGGGAGGAGACAAGAGAGAACTCAGCCAAGAATCCTCATATGTCCACAAATGCTTCAAGCCCAGCCTTTCTTGAATTCTGCTGATTTATCTTGAGCCAACCAGATTTGCACACACAAAGCAGGGATATCATCAAAACTCAACTTTGGCTCTGATTGTCTTTGCATCCGTTCAAGTCTAATTTGCATAAGCATTTAAGAACTCCTATAATGTATAGGAGTTCTTAAATGCTTATGCATTTATTTATTTATTTGCCGCCTAGAATTGTTGGATATAAGATGGACAGCAAACAATTATTCTAAATAAAATAAATAAATAATAAAATAAATACCCACAAAATAATTAACTTCATTCTTCCTGCCCACAAGGGACTCAAGGTTACTCAGCTATTTTATTCTTCACCTTAACTCAGCTGCAGATTCCGACGCCCAGTTGTTATCATGGTGCTACTGTTGATCTTTCAAATCTATTCAGGTTGGATCCTTTTCAAAGCAAAGGTTTATAACATAAAAATCTCAGTATCTTGTGCTCCCTTTGAAACTTTTAGATCAAATTCCTCAGTCTTCTCCAAAAGTTACCCCTGTACACACACGCACACACACACACACACAAACACATTTGTGTGGGTGTGTGCATTGCAAGAAGAAGAAAAAACAAAATCACTACAGGGGAATTATTTACATAGTTTATGCTAAATCTATCTAACCCAGTGGTGGTTAATCCTTTAGATGCCAAGTGCCCGGGGGAGTCGCGACTAATGAGTCGCAGCTCAGGACGTCATTGCCTGGTGCCGCTACTCTCTTTCTGAGCACGCTCAGCTCTGGGGCGATGCTGAGGCGACATGATCCACGTGCCAGCAGAAAGGGCTCTACGTGCCCGCTGCACCACGTGTGCCTTAGGTTTGCCATCACTGATCGAATCAATCACATTGAATTGCATTTATTTGAAATGAAATTTAGTTTTTTGACCTGATCCCAGCCCTTTGGTGGCCCTTCCCAGGTTTTTGAAGGTAGTCCCAAGTCATCTACCCATGCTTTCTAACGCCAGCCTCTAGATATCTCTTCTAGAACAATTTTTCTACCAATGTAGTAAAAAAGTAAGATAAATAAGTGGGCAGGAGAGAAATTACATGCCTATTTTGACTGTATTGATCTATTCTGTGTCCCCGTTGTGTCTAATACTTCTGGAGAATGCACTTTTTGAAGAGCCCTTTTAGATATTTCAGATAGGAATATTTAGGATCTCAAAAAGGTAAAAGAAGCTCAAACTTGTTTCATCCTTTCCTTGTTGCTAAGGTAACCCTGGCTCAGGATCCTTTCATCTCACATGTCTGGGTTGGATGCTGTGCACAAAATAGCAGTGAGGTTCTTGCTTTGTTGGAGGGGAAGAAAATGGGCTTATTAAACATAGAATACTTAAAAAATCTGAATGTTGTCTGGCAAAGGGCAAACTCTGAAGGCAGCCGGGTGGCTGGAGTCTGTGAAGAAACTGAACTTCCAAAAAGAGAAACTGAGATCAGACCAAACAACTCTTAATAGGAGCAGTATCTGCTTCTTTTTCTGAAAGAAAGAAAGAAA
>JANHFO010008161.1:264023-276225 GCA_032468095.1 Pareas carinatus | reverse complement strand
CGTTTTCAAAGCACGCAAGCCCCCCCACCTCGTCAAGGTCATGTGCCTATGGGGGGGATTATTATTATCATCATCATCATCATCATCATCATCATTATTATTATTATTGTTATTATTATTATTATTATTATTATTATTATTATCATCATCATTATTATTATTACTATTATTATTATTATTGTTATTATTACTATTACTATTATTATTGTTATTATTATTATTGATAATAATAATAATAAGGTGGAATATCTGGCTTTAAAATGGTCTTCACTGACATCAGAGCCAAATTAATTGTGGAAAAACATGAGAAGCGGAACCTCAGGATAACAGGGACTGTTTTCCAAAATATGCAGACTATATCCTTCAACACATTGCCCGAGTATGTACACAGCACTTAATGTCTTTTGGGAGGGATTTTTTACAAAAACAAAAAAGAAACAACGTGCTTACATATTTCCATCAACATCATTCCACTGGGAATACATTTCAAATTTCTTTCCTCTATACTTATCAATTTCATTAATTGAATTTCATACATACTCCTTCCCTCTCTAATCCAACCATCTATACATCTTTTAAATCCATTTTCCTGAAAAGCTTTCCAATTTCATAAACAGGTTAATTATTTAAACATTTAAATCATTTAAGTATTATTATATTTATAGAACATCCTCAAAAACTCAATTTTACCCCCTTATCTTATCCATCTTCCAATTTATACTAATGGTCATTTAGGCTTCTGTCCTGATTTACTGGTAGAATTCTAGAATTCAAACTACATTTATAAAATATTTTTCTTTCCAATTCATTCCGTATCACTACAATGTAACAAGATAATCAGTTTTCAAACAACAACATTTTAATCTATTTAAGCCTTTTTATGTCAAAATTCAATCTTAAACATCTCTTTATCTTATAGCACATCCTCAAGTTTGACATTTTTTTTCTTAAATTTATATCAGTATTTTTAAACTAATATCTTAAATCTAACAATAAAATTTTAAAGCTTTCATTCCAGTCATTTGGGAAATCCAAATTAAACCTACTCAATATCAAAAAGTTTAAAAATGAAGAAGGGAAAAGAGAAATAAGAAAAAAAAGAAGGTTCTGCTCTATATAGCATTTTGGTTCATACAGTTAAATATTCGATATAACAAGGTTTTCATTTTCATACTCAATTCTTTTTTAAACCTTAATTCTCTTCTCCTTTTATTCAGTATTAATTCAATATGTAATATAAATTACTGTTTAATAACAAAGAATTTAAAATAAAGTTCTATTCTATGTAACATTTTAATTCATATACTTAATCAATCAATAGAACAAAACTTTAAATTTCATATTCAGTTTTTCATTTTACAATATTTTTATCTGTCCAAACTTTTCACATAATTTCCACATCTGTGTTTGTCTTTTATCTGTGTTTTTGAAATTATTCCATTTCTCTCCGCTTATTTTTTTTCCAGATTTCCTCAAGCTGTTCTGTTGGTATCTTATGTTTTTTTAGGACTGTTTCGTAGGTTTGTTTTTCTTGCTTGTAGCTTTGTTTTTTCTTGCTTGTTTCTTATAGTATTTTTTTGGGTGGTTTGTGCTCTATTTTTAAAAGCCTTTCGCCTTCCTGTAACCCTCTTTTTAGCTTTTGCTTTGTAGTTTAATTTTTCTTTCTCAAGTGTATCCATTTCTCCAGAGAGTTGTTGATTCCTTTTTATTATTTCCAGTTTGTCAGTATAGTTGTTATCCTTAGTACAGTCATCTATCTTTTCTTTACTTGGATTTTTCTCATTTGGCTTTTGCATGCACTTTTCATCTATTTTTTTGCAAAGTTTCTTTAAAGTTTGCATTTTTAAATCCATAAATGTCAATATCATTTTGTTCAAAGATTTTAACATTTGTATTGTCATTTTTATTTTTTTATAAATTCCTCTCTTTATGTTTGCTTATCAACAGCTCTGGAGCTTTCCTACTTTGTAGGTCTCAGTATTATTCTGTCTCACTGGAATACACAAACACAAACACAACTGCACCCAAGGTCACAGTCAGGCATTTCCTTTCCACTTTCACTTTACCACTGAATTTTTCTTCTTTTTAAAATAAATCCAATAGGCTCTTAGATTTTATGCTCTTATTTTTGTAAATCAAAAACTTTTAACTTTTTAATATGGATAGAATGTCATTTCAACTCTAGACAATTTATTTCAATGTGAAGCTTTTTGTTTATAATTAATCCCTTCTGTTTTCAATTGCCATTTTTTTCCTCTTTCGGGTGTTAACTTTTTAAAAAGTTTCTTTAAACAGGTAGCATAGTCATTTGGTGTAGGCTCATAAACTCACCCAGATGGTTAAATGTTGATTTTTCAGCTTTTTTGCGGCTTGTTTCCAAGCCGCTTTCATTGTTGCTTCTGACTCCTCTGCAGCTAAACGCTGTGGGGCCCGCAGCACAGATTGGCAGAACTTTTGAGGAGTCACTTTTCAGTCTCAGGATGGTTGCCACCTGCCCTTGGGCTGCGGAATATCTCCTCCCTTCATTGCTTCTTCGGAGCAACTTTAGGTTCGGCTCCAAGCATGGAATGGGCCGGTTCACTAGCTGTCAGGCAGTTCAACTTGAGAGCCTCCCGAGTGCTGCCTCGCTGCCGTGTTGTCCACTGGAAGCTCAGCACTTAATTTCATTAACCATGCTACAAGGTAGTGTGATTTATTTACTTTTAGTTAAGTTTATTTATGAACCTAACTGTTGTGGCTTGGAATTATAATTTATGGTTAACACTACATGTGAAACTAGACAGCGGTGAATTACTCTTAAACTGTCGCTAAGTAAGCCATCACCTATAAATCTATCTACCCTGCTGCTGGTCATCCTCTTCTCTTTTCATCTTTCCCAGCATTATAGATTTTAAAGAGCTAGATATTTACCTGAAGTATTTAAATAATTTAAGTCTGTTCACTTATGCCTTTTGTAATATATTGAGCTCAATATAAACGGCTTAATAATTGCCCTAAAGTAGTCAAAACCTGTAGGCCCAGAATGCCTGTCTCCAGGGGTTGCTCGCACAGGAAAAACCTTGATTGCCTATTGGCTGCCTCCTAGTGGCCATACTGTATATAAACATGTTGCATAGCTGAATTGCTGAGCTTTCACACATGTTCAAGCTTGCTTTAAGATATGCCTGTGCTTTGCCCCAATAAACCTGTATTCTATTCTACAACCGGTGTCTTCCATGCCTAAAGAACTGACTACGCAACAGTGGTGAAGAGGATGGGATATTCTGCTCAACATTGAGAGGGGTAAGACCAGGCACCGAGCCCTGGAGGGAAAGCATTCCTGCTCCTCCAGCTGCCAGCACCCACACTGGAGACGGCCGTTTTGTGGATCCGTCTGGAGACTTGATTGCAGCTGAGCAGATGGGACAGGACGAACAGAAGGCCAACATGCTGAAAATAGGGAAGTTAGAAGAGTCTAATGTGACCCACTCCGAGCGGTGGCGATCCTATATATTGAGGATCGAGAATTATTTGAGAGC
Organism: Pareas carinatus; assembly: GCA_032468095.1. NCBI lineage: Eukaryota > Metazoa > Chordata > Lepidosauria > Squamata > Pareidae > Pareas > Pareas carinatus. The sequence goes on along the minus strand of JANHFO010008161.1, from coordinate 272,707 downwards.
CAACAAAATCAAAGAAGGAAGCTTGAAGGCTGCTACCTTACTATGTGTTTGTGGACAAGTGACCTTCGACAGAGCAGAAAACCAGGTCGCATCAATAGCTCTTCAAACAGTCACCTATGAAGACCTAAAGAAAAAGCTCAAGGGGCATTTTGTACCAATGCTCTCCATTATTGCTTGGTGCCATAATTTGAACAATGGGAGCAATGACCCAGTGATTAAATTTGTAGCTGCACTCTGGCAAGTGGCCAGATTGTGTCAGTTTAAGGACTTGGAGGAACAGCTACATGTTTAGTCTGCAGACTAAGGAACAGAGAGCTTCTGCAAAAGTTTTTTGCCAAGAGAGATATTTCCTTTTCTTATGGCAGACTGTGCAGTGGCATGGCAGCACGCACGAGAGGCTTCCGACCCAAACTGCCTCACAGCTTGTGGATTGGATTGGTTCTGATCCGGGAGCCGACCCTAAAGTTGCCACACAGTAGAGGGGGAATGTTCCGCAGTCCCAGGGGAGATGGTGACTGCTCTGGGACTGGGAAGGGACCCCTCAGAAGATCTGCAACACTGGGCTGCAATCATCACAGTTTTTAGTCGCAGACAAGTTGCGAAGCAGAAATGGAGTGGCTTGGAAGCAAGTCGCCAAAATAAGCTCCAAATCAGCATCTAGCCATCTGGATGAGTTACTAAGATCCTATTCTAAAAAGACTATTCTACCTGATTAAAAAGAAGATTTAAAAAAGACCTAGTGTCTGAAAAAAGGGGAAAAATAGTGACTGAAAATGGAAGGGGTAGCTTATAAAAAAAGAAAAAAGAAAATATTGGACTGAAATAAAGAGTCTAGAAAGGTGAAAATAACTTTTTACTTATTCTAAAATTTAGAAGATATTATTTTCAAATCATAAGACTGGGAAAATTTTGTAAGATGTTGGTGGATACTTTTTATAGAAGTTAAATCCAGTGGTTTACCTGCTGTAAATCAAGGGAAGTATTAAGAAGGACTGTTACAAAAAAATAATAATGACAGCACAAATGGCAAAACGTATATAGCATATGTTAATGACACTTATATAGTTATAAGAAGGTAATTTTAAAGAGATTTTTCAAAAGCTGGATGACAGATATATACTATAGCCAAAAGAAAAAAGAGAAATTAAAGAGGAATTAGATGACTGTAGTATAGATGATAACCACATTGACAAATTGGAAAGAACAGAAGAAAAATAGCAGGCTATTGGAGATGTGATTATACTTCAGAATAAAAAATTGAACTATCACCCAAAAGCTAAAAGGATGTTCAAGGCAAGGCGAAAGAACTTAAAAAGTAGAGCATTCACCACCCCAATGAGTGTAATAGTAAGTGCAGCTGGACAAGGATGCAAGCAAAGAGAAGGAATGTACAAACCAGTTCAAAAGAAATATAAGACCCCAGCAGAAAGAGCTTAGAGGAAAATAAGAAAGGAGAAGAGGAGACTGGGAGATACAGATGCAATACTGGAGAAAAAAGGGACGCAGACATGGAAGATATGGGAAAAAATTAGACAGATAAAAATATCGTAAATGAGTAACTGAACACGAAATGTAGAATTTTATTGGCAACTAGAACATAAATGATAATTTAAAATGATGATTAAAATGATAAGTTTGACTGTGTAGTGATTTATATAGAATGTTTTATAAAAGGAGAATATATAAAATGCTTAAGATGTTTCAACAGGGATTTGATGTTTGAAAAGGGTTTAACCGAAAAATGATAAATTGGCTATTGTGATATGATACTTAGAATGATTTACAGATAAGAATATTGAAAATGAGGAATTGAAAATGAAAGGTAGAATTTTATTGACAAATTAGGATATCAGTAAGTAACTTCATGATTAAAAATGCTATATAATAAAATGGTTTGATATGGTGCAGTGATTTATATAGGATATTTTATAAAAGGATAAGACACTTAATGTTTAAATGATAAACTTGTTACTATATTATGATCTCAAAATAGATCAAGAGGATTGAATATAAAAGGAGAATATAATTAACACTTAAGATGTTTGAAATAGGTTTAATAGAAAAATGATAATTTGTTATATATACAGGATGATGTATAAAATTTGATACTGAAAATGTTTAAGATGTTTAAATGAGACCAGGAAGATGAGGTAAGAGATTAAATGAACAGGCTTTATCTAAAATATATAGAAGTTTAAAATATGTTTGCTTGTTTAAGGTAAAGAAGAACAATAGGGAACTAAATGGAATACTAAAAGAGCGGAGATATAGTATGGAAGTAAAACCATAGAAATATCTAGGATACTTAAAAATAAATTTAACACAATTATTGTAAAAGCAGGGTAAAACTGATAGAATTACAATCTAGACTAGCACTGGTAAATCAGGATACGGGTGAGGTGAATATTTATAAAATGTGAATTTAAATGTTTAATAGAAGATGGAAGGAACAGGTGTAAAATTCTATGAACATTATTGAATAAGTACTGATAGACAAAGCAGCTGGGGGTGCTGTTAATGTCTTACGGCCCCCCAAGCATGTTTCAACCCCATTGATCATCCATCATGAGGACGTCAAGGAACCAGCCATTATTGAAGAAGTTGACTGACTACAAGGCCGCCGGCAAGGGTGATGACACCACCCCCAAAGTCAGTCCAGGGTCCAAATTGCCAGAGTTGCAGAGCCTATCACCCAAGAGCCAAATGCCATTTCTGCATGGTGATCTGCAGAGTGTGTGGCAAGCAAGGCCACACAGGTGCCATTTGCAAAGACCACCAGAAGATCACACCTCACAACAAGGCCGGGAGACATACTGGGGGCCCTGGGCAGAATAGAATAGGGTACTGTTCCGCACGATGTAGGGTCCACAGAACAGGCGCTCAGCGCCCACGCAGGGAAAAATGCAGAGTAAGAGTAAAATTACAGGGAGTCCCATGTGAAATGGAATTGGATACAGGATCCACCCTGTCGATGGTCTTGCTATTGACATTCAAGTGCATATACCGGTACAAAGACCGGCATATCAAACTCAGGCCATCTGACCTATATTTAGCTGATTACCAAAAAGGCCTCATAGTGGTCAAAGGAAAGGCTATCCTGCAAGTAAAATTCAAGGGGTTTGAGGGCCCACTGGACCTAATAGTAGTCGAGGGCAACCAAGAAAGCCTTATCGGGCTGGAGTGGTTTGAGGCTTTGAGAATTTAGGTAACCAGCATCCATAGGACGCATAATGTATGCAGAGTATGAGGGCATTTTCAGTGAGGAATTAGGCCAGTAAAAGGGCCCCCCCAATTACTTTACACCTTGATCCGAATTAGTCTCAATCAGAATCAACCTCCCGAAAGTGTCTTTTGCCCTCAAACATAATATTAGCAGAGCGAGACAAGCTATTGCAGCAGTGGGTCATAGAACCAGTTGATAGTGCAACCTGGGAATCCCAGATAGCCACATCAATAAAGGCAAATGGGAAGGTGCGAATATGCGCCAACTATAAGTGTTGTTAGGGTTATATGGGTTATGATTCCTTTAAGCACCTAAGTGGTTGGTTTACAAAATGGCTGACTAGCTGAGTCATGCTAATTGCTTAGGACCAGGATATTTATTATAAAAGCAAACTTGAGAAGCACTCTCTCTCCTTTGATATTCTACGACTCTGCTTCTGTATTTGATCCTGTGTGTTGTTGCTCAAGATTGCTGACCAACTTTGTTGGTGAAATTGCTGGTGAAGACTACTTGCTAACTTGGTTAGTAAAAGGACTGCTTAACTGTGTATGATAACTGGACTGTTGACTTAGAAGACTGGACTGTGTTTAACTTTCTGGTTATAAAGACTTTTATACCTACTGTAACCTGTGCTTGTGTGATACTGGTTTCCATCGCTACTTCCTAATCCACAGTGTTTTTCGCTATGTGCACCATCTGCTTGTTCCTAACATTGGTTCTAAGCCTAGGGTGCTTAGAATTACTATTACTTTTTTTAAAAAAAGATTGAATCTATGCACCTAAGATTCACTTTCTAACTTATAGATTGAGTTTTCTAAGTCCCCCCAAAAATGAATGCTCAACTTCCTTGGACTTTATGTTAAATGTCTCACTAAGTAATTCTGCACTTGAAGCTTTCTACTCTATCTGAAATAGTTAAAAGACTATTACTTATTTTTTGAATGTATTTTCATGCACCAGTAACATCATTTTAGGATAGCCAGCAGATAATATACCAAGAATATAATTACAATAGGAAAGTGAATGATTCTTAGAAGACTTTCTATTTATGAAACACTGTTAATCCAAATATGCATTATAAATGCATGTATTTCATAGATAAGAATTGTATGTAAATACAGCTCCCACAGTAAACATGAGTTAAGATAATACACATAAATTCAGTTTAATGAAACTCACAAGAATTTGTAAGAGAAAATGATCTTCCATAGGATGAATTTGAAATAATCACAGTGGCTGGGCAGGATGTAAATCAATGTAAGTAACAAGCATAAGAAAATTAATCTTCCTACAGAAAGATGTTTTAAATTGTTTTCCTGCTGTGTATACTAACTCAAAAAAAAAAATTTTTGTCACTTGCAAAGAAATATAAAATAAAAATACCACCAGAATTGGCGTCTCTTGGTTCAGCAACTATCAAAAGAACACTGCTGAATTTGTTGAGTTTGTTGGATTACTCAGTTTCAGAGCAGAGACACTGCTAATGGGGTAGTCCATATGGGTCATTTCTCTTGCTCCATTGCTTCAAATAAAGAAGTTATCCTTAAATACAGGGATCTTAGAATAACATCTATATTTGGGGTTTCCAACCCCCAGTCCATGGACCAGCACTGGTCCATGTCATGCCACCAACTGAGCCACATAAACAACTCAAGCCCCATTCACGGGGTACAGGTAGCATGCAAAACTATGCCCTCTCCAGTCTGTGGAAAAACCTTTCTCCATGGAACTGGTCCCTGGTCTCATCCAACCCAACCATCATCTGCCTCTCTCTCTCATGTTTATCTGACTGTCTGTCCCTCTGTCCATCCATCCATCATCTCTGTCATCCATCCATCCATCCATCCATCCATCCATCCATCAATCCATCCATTAACCTATCCATCCACCCATATCTCTCTCTCTCTCTCTCTCTCTCTCTCTCTCTCTCTCTCTCTCTCTCTCTCTCACACACACACACACACACACACACACACACAGACACACACACACACCTTTAATAAGAATAGCACTGATATAGAGTAGGCTTCTAAAGCATTACATACAGTTTTAGGGAAAAGATCTCTTGAGACTCCGTCATTTTGTTTTGTTTATTTTCATCTTGGTTTGTATAGGGCTTTAAATATGAAAGCGGTATATCTACTTACACATCTATGCACTCACCTGTTTGGTTATTTGTTGATGCTATGAATAAGGAAAATAGAACAGCAACAAGGAATATTGACATTCCTGGGTGAAAAAGATGAAATCCAATCTCAGATACTGTCAGTGAGGAACCAAAACTATTAGAAACCAAACCCATTAGAGCCTGAATTAAGCTAAGCCTTAATGAGGAATGTATTATGTTTGCAAGAAGTTAGGAGGCATGTTTCTTTCCAAGTAAAAATCACTGAGATGGAAATAAAAATGCTGAAATATTAATAATCTGTCAAAGAGCTTTGGTGGATAATAAACACAGAACTTTTCAAGGCAGTGAGATTTTGCTTTGAACTCTGAAGCAGCACCAGCCATGAGAATCATGAGTGAAGACATGAAATACATGCATTTTATAACCCCAATTAAAAATATGAAATTTCCATCTGATTATAGCACCCCAATTGACCATTGAAGAACAGAGACCATATTAAAAATAAAACTAAGAGGTTGAAACATGCCAATGAAGAATCTAAACTATTTTTTGTTAACAGCATTTTTTTTAAATCACTGCAATGTTTTCCCCTTTCTAGCATATCATTCTCTTGTTATATAGTTCTCTGTGACAGAAGAAAAAGTTTTCTTTTTTTAAAAAAGAGGAAAAAATCTAAGAGAAATGTTATTTGATTTTAAATTATGTAGTTAAAAATCTAGAAATTGGCATGGCAGTAGTTTTCCTATGGCTGACAGTAGATGCAAAGTGATAGTAGGTTTATAGCAGTGATGGTGAACCTTTTAGAGACCGAGTGCCTGGATGAGTCACAGCTAATGAGTCATGGCTCATGACATCATCACCCGGCTCCACTACTCCTTTCCAAGCATGCTCATAATCCCTATGTGTGCTGTGATGTCATCACCTGGCGTCGCGAGTGACTTGGCTCAGGTGCTGACAGAGCGGGCTCTGCGTCTCCACTGTGTCACATGTGCCGTAAGTTCAGCACCACTGGTTTATAGTTTGATTAATTGGAATTTTCCCTTTTTTAAAATTTAGCTTCTGCTTCTGTTAGGGCTCGGGCCCTTGCCCGGCCCGAACTCGCCGCGCTGGACTTAGAGACATTTGACGAGGAGGGGGAGGCATTCCCAGCTCCCGCCCCTACCCCTGTGCCAGCAGTGGCGGAGCCTGCAGTGGCCGACCCATCCAGCGCGTGCACAGGAGCTCCGGCCATCCCGGGAGCTGGCGAACCAGCCCCTGACAGGCCAGGGATGGGCGTGGGCGGCAGCGAAGCCCCGCCCCTGGATGTGCCGGTCACAGTTGCCCCGCATGGAGGTGCAGAAGAACCAACTGGTGTGCGCCAAGACTTGGAGGAAGAGGTGGTGCCAGAGCCCCTCCTGGACGCGCGCACTCACCGGCACCTGCATCGACTGGCAGCGTGGGAGCTGCCAGTGCTGCGGATTGGCCGTGGGTGGGGGCGGGGGTGGCGGCCGTCGCCTGAGCGGGAGCTTTAAAAAACAGCTGGCTGCAGACGTAGACAGCTCTGACAACACCTACTGGCGATTTGGAAAAGTGCAGTTTTGTTGAGTGAGTGTGACTTCGGATCGAGACTTGGGATTCTATTGTTTGGGAGGAATTGTGAAAGGAGCGGGTTTCACTCCTTCGTGGATGGTGCTGCTCTGCAGGACTCTGGTTGCCGAACAGGTACTTTGGAGGTGTCCTCCTGGGGACACGGGCTTCCTGGACTTCCGTTGGATTTTTGACTTTTGGGGGGAGTTGTCAAGGGGGGTGAATTTGCCTTTGAAAGGAACTCTGATCCAGGAGCGGCTGCCTTAGGATTGACTCTGCTCTAAGCCTGCCTAGGCATGCCCCCCCCTCGGCCAGAGGCTACTGTATACTGACGCTGGCCCGACTGGGCGCACGGGGCACAACAGCTTCTTATTATTTATTGAGAAGTTTTGGAGGATGTTGCTTTGTGTGAAAAGGTAGGGCTGTAAACAAATCCACAAGGTGAATATATTTGTGACTTGGTTATTGATGGGAGTGTCTATCTGAAAGAACATGGATTCTAAAAAAAATTAACAATAGTTTAGATCAACAATTCTAAGACTTCAGACATGAGGCAAGAGAAGGGTTTTGGATCTCATGCAGTCATTTGGTGTACCTAACTGTAGCACCTAAAAGAAATTTGTGGCAGGGTTCATACAGTAGCAATATTGCAGGATCCAATCTGTGTCGGTCAACTTGTGCTGGAGCCATCCACTGGGAACTTCTCTCTCACCAGAATGTGTGTGAGAGAAATTTCCCTGAAGGTGGGCTCCAGCATGAGTCCAGAAGCTCAGACGTCTAAATCTATGGTCCAGTGACTGACCCAGATTGGATTTTGCAGCATTATTCTGTGACATGTAGATTTGCTTTCATTCGTGAGTAGCAATGTTCTTCCAAGAACACACACAACATGATTGAATTCAAGTGGTGCTAAGGAGATTTAAAACAGGGTGAATTAGTACAGGGAGAGAAATTAGCATTGACAATGAAAACTATGTAGGTGTGGGCTTCCATTGGCGCCGTAGACATTGAGGGACGGACTCTTCGGGTCCGCCAGCCCCGCGATCGCGTTAAGCCGCTCTGACAGCTCAAAATCAGTTGTTAGGCGGCAGGAAGCTTTTTCCCCGAGAGAAGAGGGAAAGGCGAGCAGTCGGGTCGGGGTAGAGCTCCCCTAGAGCCCCTGGAGCCATTTCTGGGGCTGGAAGGGTGAGAGCTCCCCAGGGGGATCCAGCAAAGCTCCGCACTTGGGGCGCTTCTGCCGAGGCAGAACGAAACGTCGCGACCACCTCCGTTCAAGAATTCTTTCAACTACAGCTTTCTGGAACAGACTGGGCAAGAGCAGAATTCCTGGCAAGTATTTTTTTTTTGAGGCTTAACTCAGTGTCAAAAAAGATTCCTTCTAAGACTCACTGAGAGTTACAAAGTAGCAAGATGGCATTGGTGAGATTTTAAAGCTGTGAAAGTGAAAGTTATGAGAGCTTTGAATTAACAAAGCCTTTGTTTAAAGCGGAAGTACCTTTGTGACTGTGTAAATTTACTGGATTTTATCGGATTTTACTGGATTATATACACAAAAGAGAGAGAGATTGATATTTTTTAAAAGAAACTTGAAGTGGAGGACTTAAATTTGGACTTTTAAATCTTTTTTTCTTTCCTTTGAAAAAGAAAAGCGATCTAGAGAAATGTCTTCTAAACATTTAATGTGGACTTTCTAAAAGTGCTGGGAGCTCCCCTGCCCAAGCATCTAAATTACCATTTTTAATGGATCCACAAGCAATGAGTGTTGAG
>JANHFO010008161.1:148120-165703 GCA_032468095.1 Pareas carinatus | reverse complement strand
AGTCTGGTGGTATACGGTATTCTATTGAGGGTAGAGGAACGGAGTAATCTTCTAGTAAAATACCTTTGGACTTGTTCGATTGTATTAATGTCTGTCAAACAGTATGGGTTCCAGGCAGATGAACTATATCTATTTTAATCTGTGGATCAGGAAGGGCTGCAGAGTGAATGAGTAAAACTGGGGGCTTTTACATTGAAAGCAGCCTGGGTCTCATTGCTGCAGGTAACTGAAGAATTTAGAGAATAAGATAAATGAAGAATTCTGATTATATATATATATAAATATATATAAGCATCTCACCCAGAATAATTTGGCACTGCCTTAATCCAAAATAAAATTTTAAAATAAACAAGTAGCCATTCCAAGAACTCTACCCCAATTATACACATCAATATAAAACGTCAGTTTTTGAGAATTAACAATTTGCATTTTGGCATGGTGGAACCACCTATAGAAACGACAAAGTTTTGCACTTCCCAATTCTCTCCTCAGTGTTTCGTCCCTCTTCTAAATTAATTAAATTCACAAAGCACTTCTGTCTGTGGCTATCGAAACTGCATACCAAACAAGGCATTTCCCCAAAGGTATCTATATCAGTACTTATTGCCTAATTTTTTAAAAAACTGATTTTTTTAAAAAAATGAAAGCAAATATGTTTTAATTTAATAAGCTGATTGCAGCTATGGTAGAGGACTATCAAACTCTTATACGTTAAAGTCTCTTCTTCCACGAAACAGTGGATGTCTCTTGTCCATAATATGACCATTGATCTTAAAATTAAACAGGTCACCAGAGAATAGCAATAGCTCTCCAATGTTAAAGGTGAATGACTAAATTTACAAGCCTTGTCAACTCTGAAATAGTGCAGCAGTTGGCCCTCCTTGGAGGCTATCCCACAGGTGCTCAGAAAATGCATTTAAAATGTTTAATATCTTGTGCTCAAGGAATTCATTACTGGTCAAGGCCACTGTTATTAATAAACTACACATCTAGAGTCTGCTGTTTAATTTGGCAGGCTAAGAACCTTGTACGTGCGTGCGTGTGTGTGTGTGTCCTTTTTTTGGGAGAGTTAAATGTGAGTTAAAAAGAGCATCTAAACTGATTGGATATTTTTCTTCCCTTATTGCCTGTTGTGTAATTTTAAATCTGAAAGTTCAAAGATGAAAAATGCCATGTTTGGGGAGTTGAATGCTTTCTGACCTAGCTGATGTATATATATATATATTAAAATGTGCCATCTTTTCCAAAATTACTAAATTGGCATGTTCTAAATAAGTGTAGTTAATATTGAATAAACTGTAATGTTTCTTTTGGTATCTGATCAGAGGTAGCTTGGCTCGTACTGAACAAAAAGTCTCATATGAAAATATTTCCTAAGGTATCCAGCCAAAATTTCTGTATTTCTCAAGCCAAGATCAAGCATACAGCTTGTATCTTTAAGACGTTTTTGGAAGTTTTTTTCCCTATATCAATGGGCCCTTAAACACAATTGGTAATATGGCAACATGTGAGATATTAGACTGCTTAATTTTATGTAGACAGTCTAATGGTCAGAATGAATTACTAATATGTTCTGCACAACTTGTTTTAGAGCTATATTGCTGGAGTTTATTGTGCTTCGCTCTGTATTTCATTGGGAGAGAAAATATTTCTGATTGGGTGGAATAAACTTAAAATATACAACACAATAGCTAAATAAAGTGCAATACTTTTTTCTATGAATCTTTCACTGGAAGATTACGTTCACAGTAAATATATCACAAAGAAGATTAATTTCTGCCTGAACTTCTAACATAAGCAACATGTTATTCAAATAGATGGCAAATTATGTTTATTAGGAATAAATAAACACAGGCTTTATATCACGACTGCCAGTAGAATAGCCAGAGTATTTATCTCATTTGTTTATAATTTGCTTTCTATCTCAATGGAACTACAAACTAGTTGCAGTTGTAGCCTCTTCAAAATAAGCAAATATAACCTAATTTTCTGACATGTTGAAGGATGCCTGTTTACCATTGATCCAATGCCAATCCAATTTTTATTACACCTCCTGCACCAAAAATCCAACAATGCTTAACTTGCTCCATATCGTTTAACAGGAAACAATCCCATAATATTCCCATATTCTGCTTCTGTCAGCTCCCAGTATCACTCGGGTCAAAGAGGGTACCTAAAGTGATAGCTTCTGGTTTAGTAGAAACAGGAAGTATTGAAGTCTATATTACTCATAATGCTACAAGTACAGTATATCATCAGAGGCTCTATCACCCCAACACTTTTACCATCAAGACTACTATATTGAATACATTTTTCACAGGTTATCTGATCGACGGTCTTATGAAAGAAAAGGAAGCAGCAATTAACCTTGACAGAGTGATTCTGTGAATCTGCTTTAACAAATTACTGTTAGAGAACAACGGTAATTAAATATTTTGTGCTGAAGTTTTGTGAAAGGTAAAAAGCCAATGCTTTCGGGCAACCTCACAGAAGAAGATGGCGGAATTATTTATAGTTTTTGGTGTGTCCTTTTAGATGTACACCCAACAGGGCTGGCATGAGAAAGGGACCTTAGATGTCAGGAAAAACTGAAAACGTAATTTAGAAGCGAATTAGGAAAAAGAAACTGCTCCTTGCCACTGCAACATAGAAATAGATCTACTATGTCTAGCAAGATTTATGCCCAAACATATACAAAAAATACGCTTTTCCTGAAACCACTTTTTGATGTGAAAGTTTCTTTTTGCCACTCTATTGTAAGCTATGTTCACTTTCAGCAAGGAGTCTCTTGATTGATGATGCAGAAAACCCAAGCAACCCAACAGCTCTCGTTTCTACGCTGAATTCAGAATCGCACCAAATTGACAATTCAAATGATGCATGAGAACCTATTCTGCTTTACACATACATGGCTGCAATTTGCTCTGCTTCACCGACAGCAAAATTGCAGGGTTTTCTCATGAATATGTCATTTGCCACATTGGATTATAAAGTGCGGAAAAATCAATTTCACGCAGTTGTGCAACAAGGTGGCAAAGACAAAGAGGTTGCAACTTTCAAGGTGAAGGTAGTCAACTGGTCAAACTGATCCTCTTGATGCCTAATTTTGGAGATGACAGAAATCCAAAAAAGACACTTTTAAGCTTTCCAAGATGAGATTCTGAAATAGGTGACCTTCAAAGCAGCTTGAGCAGATTTAGTGACCTTTCTAAAGTAGGGTGATGACAAAACCTTTACTTGTATTGATTGCCCCCCCTTTTTAAGAACAGTGTATATTGCATTAACCTCTTGGACGTCTTCTTTGGAATCAATTTTGATGTTTAAACATTTTTCAGAGAATGACCTACAAAATATATTAAGGAAGCCATGAATGATGATTATCAAAATGGGAATGTATTGGAAGTGACCTTGTAGGAAATCTGACAGGAGACATTTGTCATCTAGGTATCGTCTGATAAGAAGGCAAAAATTGGCAATTATTTCAAAAGGAACATGGTCTCAGTTTGGATAAAACAGCCGGATTGCTTAGTATCAACATCTTCATTTAATCTGGAGGAAAAGTGGAGTCTCAAAGGAGAAGATATTAGAATGGCCATAGTCCATTGAGGGAAAGTTTCATCTTTCCACTGTCCCTGAGCAAGAAAATATTCATTGTCTCTTCAGTGATCAGGAGAAAGGGAACTCTAGCTACACACCCCAGGAGATTCTGTCAAAGTCAACTCTGAAGTCTTTTAATCAGAAAGAGCTGTTAAGGATGGAAGGAAGGGATCCATCATTAAGGGGGGACTTGAAGAAAATGTTACACAGTCCTGGAAAGAAATTCAAAGAATTGCTGCCTTGATTTTGTTTAGAGTAATATCAAACCTTTGAAGTAGACCAGGTCAAAAAAGAAATGGCAGGTTTCTAGGAATGCTCTCTTTATTGGTAACAGACTCTTGAAAGCCTAACGAGGTTTCTTCCTGTTCCATCTTTATGCTAAAGAACATCAAAGGGAATGACAGGGGCAAAAGATCAGGTCCACCTATGAAGTTCGAATTAAACTGATTTATTGTTGCGTAGTCTATACATAGGACTCTTCTGAACTAATGGTTAGAATCTGCTTGAAGTTAGATAAGACCAATTGAAATCAAGGGGGGTTGGACTTCATTTGTGGCTTTGTAGGGATTCTAGGCTGATACCTAATTTAACTCTGTCCTCAGGTTCTGCCATTCCTTCTCCTATGTAGGGAGGGGGCAGGTATTTTGAGCTTCTTTCTCAGACTGTGTAATCTTTTCTACAAGTAGCCCCTTAATGGCTTAATCACAGCCAGCTAAGTTCTCCCATCTTTGGATTTTATAGCAGTAGGGTGGTTGTCCTGCAGCAGTTATCTATCTGTAAAGAAATTTAAGGCTGAACTTGGGGATAGAAAAGATCCTAGTTTCCTGTTTATGGTTCTTAGTTTCTGGCATCCTTGGAACCAGAAGAACCCCTTAGAACCACTGACGTGCATTTTATTCCAACTCAATCCAAGCAACTCTCTCTACTTCAAGCAAGCTTGGGGGCAAAAGAGTCACACTGAATAATTCATAGACTTGTAATACTCCTTATCTAGGAAGCAATTTCAACCACTCAACTTTGCAGGTGTCAAACACAAGGCCCCTGGGCCATATTCAGCTTATGGCCTCCTTGGATTCTGCCCAGAGGGCTGCCCTGGATGTGAGTGGGGTGCTCCCCCATGCACGGGGGAGGGAGGGGGGAAACCAGGGGGGGCATTGGCCACCGCAGTGGTGGCAGTGACTCTCAATCAAATTGAGTTTGACACTCCTGCTCTACGCCATAGAATTTGAATCAAACTGAAATTCCATATAGTTTGTAAAGCTGCAAGATAATTCCAGTGGAATTGGTTTGAAATATCCCAGCACCTAGTTTTGGAAGCATACTTAAGACTTGACAAAATTTTAGTTTGTTTGGTTAAAATAAGAGCCTGTACTCTTTCTATAGGCTGTTTATTTCACCAAACAGAGCCGTCATCTTTTATTTATTTATTTATTTAGATTTATATACCGCCCTTCTCCTGAAGGACTCAGGGCAGTGTACAGATAACATAAAAATTTAACATTGAACTTAAAGGAATGATCAAAAATAAAAATAACAGTGTAACTTCTCCTTTGCCTGTATGGTCTAAACTTTCAACAAGAAATCTAATTGGAAGACAGGCTTTTTTTACTATTATTAATTTGATCAAAGAAGAGAAATACTCCTCATTACTTTTCCATTAGTTAAATTGCTGCATTATAACTTTACCGGCATGCTAATTGATCGAAAGGTTTAAACATTTTTTATTACGTTACTATTTTTACACTTCCTATTAGCACTGTTAATGATCTAATCATTAATATTTGACTTTGTTTTGTCTGTGGATTGCTTCTGGATAGCTGTAATTTGAAAAGACTGTTCTTCCATCCGAAGCTGCCTTGCCTTTTAGCTATTTTCTCCTATACTGGTCAAGGACACAGCCTCTATTCTTGGTCAGTGGATTATGGAGCAATTCCCACAGAGTTCAATTAAACTGTTCCTCTCCACTGCTCCCCTTGTACAGCCATTGGTGCTGTACAATTCAATTCAACATAAACAATTCCAATCAGATTGAAAATCTCTGAACTAAGTTGTTTCAGACTCTAATGGAAGCCAGCAATGGAGTGCCTGCATCCTTGCACATTTTTCTGCCTGGTTTTCATTTTAAGTTCACATTTACGGCACGAAATATCAAAATTAAATGAGAAGCTGATGCACTGCTGAGCACACATTTCTTTTATCACCTTTCTTTACAGGAACATTTCTGGGCCTCACCTAGACATTTTTAGAAAATAAATGAGGAGACTGAGAACTGTATATAGCCCTGTGGTTGTTTATTTATTTAACTGTACTTCCCTGCTCAAATGCTAAAAGATACATTCTAGTTTTAGAGATGATTCTGGGGAATGAGATGAGGTGGCAGGAAGGAACCTTGCCAATTTCTCTGCTGGAGTTTCTGGAGGCATGGCCATTCCTTCCACAGTAGATAGTTTGTAAGAATGATTATGGTATTGCTTTCCAAGGAGACCTTTAACGAAACCCCTTTAGTTGTTCACTCCATGGGGCCAGGCTGAATTCTGGCAAAGCCATGTTTGAGGTATCCTGGTGCTATGCATTGTACGGTTTTAAAGACAACCTGAATGGTGAACTGGGCCCAGAAATCTACTACCAACCAGTGCAGTGAGTTTAACCCCCCCCCTTCGCTAAGGTATTGTTTGAGCCAAACAAGTGGTTAGTTCTTAGCATGAAGAGGGGAGTTATGTACTTACCTTGTTAACTAGACAGTTTAACCAAAGGCTTCAATCAGGTCTTCTGACTGAAGTGGGGAAAATACTGCACTGTGATTGGCCAGTTCAATGACAGCTTCCAGTATAAAAGGGAGAGCTGTCAGTCAGCTGACTGCTGGATGTTTGGAGCTGAAATAAAGAGCTAAGGTTGTTGCAAGCCTCCTCTTGACCCTTTATTCGCCAGACTCAACAGTTGGCGACGAGGGTGGGATAAAACGCAAGAACAGAAAAGAGCTGACAACAAACCATCCAGCTCAGCGCTCGGAAGTACGACCAACAAACAGCCATTTTCATGGCTTCCTTCCACCCGCCAGTTCTATTTGACCCTTCCAGGGAAAGCTGGGATACTTACATGTCTCATTTCGGATGTTTTCTTTAGGCCAAGGCCCTCATGGATCTTCTACCTAATCGCAAATGGGCTATGTTCCTCAGCCATTGTGGTCATGATGTTTTTGATGTCGCAAGGGCTCTAACGAAGCCAGCCACTGTGCAAAACACTGGAATTATTCACCGAACTCAACAAGGACCAACCAAATGAAGCACCAGATACAAAACATCTTCTTAGATTTCTTTACTGTCACACAGCACTAAAAGGGGGTGCCTCTCAGGAAAGAGGACCTCAAAACAATGCGAAACACACTAGTTGGCACACTTACAAAAAAGAGAAGAGAAGACACCAATTGGGTACATTTTGAGATAGACAGGACAGGACTTGCTCTCAGTCACTAGTCACATTTTGATTGGTCCATAAAAGTAATACCTTATTTGGCAATTTGCTGAATCATGCCCGCAAAGCAAAGGTCAACCAGTGGTCCCTTCCTACGGCATGTCCTGCAGGCGGCTTCTGTTCATATGCTATTATGCACATTTCACAGGCACAGTACTTTTCCATTTCTCATACTTCAGTACATTTCCTATACATGGACATCTCTGTATGGAGAGAAATGGTAAACCATGTCATGAGACAAATATTGCAACAAACATTTCAGATATCCGGATACAGATGCTCTGTGAGCAGAATATGCATCATGATATCATCACAAGTGTGTTGCCAGTTTTGAGTAATCATGGTTTGCTGGTTCCTTCAGATATCAGAATAAAAGAACAATAATATTTCTATAATTTTACAACTGGAGACCATAGCATTTCTTAGATTGCTGAATTCTTTCCCCATGTAAATACTAAAGACTATTTTAGGTTTCTATTGAATTCGGGGCTTCTAAAAATAACCTCACCAACAAGTCTGGTTTCACACCTCATGCTAATTCATGGTTTATTTAACCAGAATTTATATTATATAAAAGCAAATAAATAATTTTTTGAGCGGTTATTATGGGACCAACTGAGGTTTGCATGCAATAGAAAGCAAGCTATGTCCTCCTTCATTCTTCTTTACTATTTTCATTTGCTGCTCTAGAAAATGAAGAAACACCTTCAATTTTTCTGAGATTATGCCACCTTCCTTTTGGTCTTGCTCAGCAGTATCATCTGCACACCAAACCTACTTTATGTTCCATGAGTAAAACACATTTTTATCCACCTTGTAAATTTTAGATGTTGTCTAGGGAAACATTTGCATAAAGTTTAGTCTTGGCGCCTTACATAACCGGGAGACCCTCTGTATGTTTCCAACATTATGGTTTCTAGATTTTTAAACTTCCATTTTGAACTTATTTTCTTTCTTTGCCAGAATACATTCATTAGCATGCTAGGTTCTTAGATCCATATTAGTGATTAGAAAGAAAAGAAGGCCATTGTCTTTATCCTTCAGGTTGCGTAGCATTTGTTTTTTCCCTTCCTCAGTTGCATTTTGAGGTTAGGTTTCGTTTAACAGATGCATAATCGAACACCCTTGAGGATACTACATGGAATCTGGGCGTTTTGTTCAGCTCCAAATGAATCCCTAATATGAGTCATGCATTTTTTATAAGGAAGATAGACTTGGTCGGTAATTGCTTCTAAGCGTAAGATTTCAGGGTTCATCTGAGACACTCTATTGATTAAATCTCCACTGTCTGCTAGACACTTGGAAACAGATAAGTCTCGTATTCTAGATTTGAGGTTATTTTTTTAAACAATCCATTAATATCAAAGGATTATGTTTTGTCGTCTTATGTTATTTTAAACAGAAGCTTAGCTGTTATGTTCTATAACTTCCTTTCTGCATCTTGCATAAACTGGGCAAGGAAAGACTAATTGGAACAGAGATTAATCTGCTTTGAAGCAAAAAGCTGGAGTAAACTACTATGCGCTATCTCAATTTTACTGATAGTGATTGCGACAATTTCACACTGCGTTCAGTGCCTTTGGCTTGGAGGGATCTGGGCTGTCATTTGGTTCCACTCCATCTCTGTCTCTTTAAGATCAGGTTTTTCCACTTGCACACCATTGCACAGCAGGCTTGCCTTGGGCGACATGCCGCTTTCTTGCCGGACATAAATTCAATACAGAAAACACCTTCATCCTGTGCTACTCTTGCAGCATCAGAAAAGAGGAAACATGGAAAGATAGGATTGTACCTTAATGGGTAGGTGCTTTCTCCTCTGCTTCTACTCCCTTTTCTCATTCTGAAGTTACTGCAGCTATGTGAAATGGAAAGTACAGCAGGTTAAGAGAACTTTAAAGTCTCCAGGAAAATTGGGTTTAAAGTGAAAAATGATCTTTGCTTGACCTTTTCTCTCCTTGACCAGAAACATTTCTGAAAGAAAACAATGAAGATATAGATGGTGATGGTGGCCTGTTAGATACTGGACTCTCATCAGTTTTATGGAGAGCTACTTTAAAGGAGGATTACAAGGCAGGAGAGAGCCTCATTCTCCTACTGCAGTAATGAGTTTTCCCCCGTCCCTCTTATTTTCTAGTAGGAATTTGAACAAAGGCCAATTGGTATTCCTTAGCAAGAGACATTTTAGTCCCTGAGTTTCACTGTTGCTAATCTCTAATCCAGCAATTGTAATTCTGCAATCGATATTAGACCGGAATGTTTGCTTGTTTACAAGATACTGCATGTCATAATTCCAACATTTTGTCTACTAAGGCAGGGATGCCCAACCCCCGGTTGTACTGATTTATGGCCCATTGGGAACCAGACTTCACAAGTGGCAAGGGAGTGCATGAAGCTTCATTTGTGCAAGGAGTGGGCTGTACACAAAACCATCCCTTCTTCCCCACCCCGCCTCCTCCTGTCACCACCAGTTCATGGAACTGAAAAGGTTGAGGGGCTGATGTACTAAGGAATTTCATGACTTTCATGATAGATGCAAACCAACCCCATTATCCATGTCTATTTCATTGACTCAGTTTAACACTGGGTTTTTGTTAGTTAGTTAGTTTAGTTTATACTTTATTGACATTGCACCTCGTACAATGAAATTAAATGCCCTCTTCAGTGTACATATACATAGAAAACTATAAAAATAAAGCAAAAACACACATCCTTTACATTCTATACAAATAAACTGAAAACCCCTGGTATTGCGTTCATGTTGCACTATGCAGTTGAATTCAATATGGTTACTGCCCTGGGATAAAAAATTGTTTTTCAGCCTTTCAGTTCTCATTGTTAGCTGCTATGAGTCCTTGATATTGCTTTATATAGCAATATATAAAGTGTGAGAACAAATAATAACAATGCCACCAACAGTAAACTATCTGAGATGTAAAGGAGGTTGGGGGATGCTGATTTCATATAGTGATAAAGATATCACTCAGTGTTAAGCTCAGATGATATCTATTCAAAGAGATACAAATTAATAACCTTTTTTAGTCATGGGATCCGGACATTCTTGGTAAATAATAATATAATCAATAGAACCTCTCATAAAGTTTGACCTCCTTGTGGAGCTGTTTTTGCATCGCAGCCAAACCAATATAATAGGAAGGATTTTCATTATCTGACTAGCTACAGTGATATTAAGACCTGGTAGATGGAAGAGAAGATGAAATTATATGCTAAAATTATGTGCAAAAACAATAAAACAATTCATGTGGACAGGAATTGTACAAAACCATCTTCAGGTGGTCAAGATGTCTAGATTTGGAGAGGTAAGCAGAGTTAGACCTGGAATCCAAGGGCAACATGCTGTACTGTGAAATTGAAAAGAAAACAATGCTTTGGAAGTTGATATTGGCAAATCATTTCTTTACTGCAGCCAAGGAAACTGTATAAACTAATTTCCAGTTCAGTTCGATTTGAAAAGCATTTTCCCACTATGTTTCATATGAAGAGTAAGAGAATAATTTAGAGCTAGCAAGTGAAAAATCCAAAAATCCCACAAAATTGGTGATTTTCGGATAGTTTACCCATTTCATTTATTTATTTTTAAAATCCTTTATATATGATTTTTAATTTTTTTTCTCCAACTACCTCAATAGCCAAACTCTCTTGAGCGGTTTCCAATAAAACATCTCCACTTCAGAAATAAAATTGAAGGCAATGTACACTTTATTGCCATATGATGGGGATCATATTGCCTTAATCCTTACTGTGTTCCTGTTACAAATCTTTCTCTCTCATGAGGACTGTGATAATTTCCCATTTCAAATCGCTTCCTTCCCCCCTAACATGACTAATTTTTATACTACCCAAATCACCATAATTATGAAATCCTAAATTCTCTTTGGATTATGAGGCTTTATAGAACTGTTACTAAAATAAGGTAAATTACATGGTTTGAATCCTTGAAATACAGAACAGCAACCTTCTACATAATTCTATAGATGTAGCTTCCAAGATTTCCACCACTGGCTTAAAAAATAGCTTGGGAATGGCATTCCTGACACACGGCACAAATTGGGGAAATTGAATGGGGTTTTATCTGATGTAAAGGAAGCACAGAATTAAAACAAGTCCAAGCAAATATGTGGAGCTGTTGCTCAAGTTTGAGTTACGGTATGAGCAGCAACTCAGAGCCATCAAGTGGGAGTCAGGAGCTCCATGGGGAAAGTGTTCCAATATCTAAGTGGCTGTCACAAAGAAGAGTCAAGGTATTCTCCAATGCATCTGAGGGCAGGACAAGAAGCAATGGATGGAAACTAGTCAAGGAGAGAAGCAACCTAGAACTAAAGGGAAATGTCCTGGACAATTAGAACAATTAATCACTGGAACAACCTGCCTCCAGAAATTGTGAATGCTCCAATACTGGAAGTTTTTAAGGAGAGGTGGGACAATCACTTGTCTGAAATTGTATAAGATTTCCTGCCTGAGCACGAGGTTGGACTAGGAGACCTCCAAGGTTCCTTCCAATTCATAAAAAGGACAGGTCTGGATAGAGAACAAGGCTGAAGAGAGGTGCAAAGTTGGTCACGTTCCAGAAAACCTCGATGTCCGAACAAGAGAGCCCCCATTTTCTTTTCAGGACGACCTAGCAACCATCTTGTATGCACAGAGACTGTATTACATTAGCCTAGCTAACCTGAGAAATTGATACTTGTAGCTCTTATATTTAAAATTAAGTCTTGGAACATGCCAAGAATTCTTCAAGGCACTCAGTTTGAAAATAACTGCAGTGTGCAATCAACAAATGTTCACAACTGGAAACACGTAGAGATCTATTTTCTTTTCTTTTTTCTTTTTTTGACATCAACACACTATGGAGGACGCTCAACAGTATTAAAAGATGTGCAAGTTACGAAATATGTTTTAACTCTAAAAGGCAACTTTCCTTCTTTGGCTTAAAAAGAAAAAAAAATACTTTCAAGCACCTTGAAGAAAGCCAGGACCAGATTAGCGCTCTCAGTCTGCCAAGAGTGTGGAGCTGAATACTGAATTGTTTCCCTTCCAATCATGAGGTTGGAAAAGCAGTGATTCTCAGTACTTTACTGTAGTACGGAAGGAATTTTACAATGCATATACAACCTTCAATAAATTTAATGGGAACAAACTGAATCTTTCTTAGAAAAAACAAGGGTACCTGTCTCGACTTTCACATTAGCAAGAACTCTGCAAATAGTTGCACTAGCTATAAATGCTCAAAATGCTCTGTCCCTTATTTCAATTTCTATTCAAAATGTTCAGAAATTTGTGCTAAAAATTAATTCTTTTCAAAATGAACTGCTACTAGTGGACTCCCCTGAAATATAAATTTAGGGTTAATGGATCCTTTGCATCCTTGGAAAGAACTTCTGTAGAGTTCTTGGTGCTCCTTGAGTTTTGTTGTTTTCTTACAGACATTTCATTACCCAATTAGGTAACATCATCAGTGCTAGAAGGAAGTTATATACACGTGTCTAGCTCTGTCAATCTTGGTGGGAGTGTACTTGGTGGTTCTTTCATTAGGCTTTTGTTTACTGTTTGGTGTTTTTTTTCCCCTTAAGTTGGTAGTTTCTTGATTGAGATTTATTTGCTTAATGTTGCTATTGTTTTTTATTGCTTGATTATTGGTCTGATATTAATCCTGGAATCAGCCTCTGCTTATGTGGGTGTTGATTGCTGGCAAGGAAGTGTTTTAGTCTTTTTGTCTTTTCTCTCCTTTTCAGCTTTTTGATTGCTTATTTTGAATAGTATGTAGACGTTGTTTATCTCTATGTGCTTGTTGATGGCTGATTGATCTGAGTGCCAAGCTTCCAAAAGTCCTCTAGTGTTTTGACTTAGCATGGTCTAGGTTGATTATAATTTCTCGGTGCAAGCTATGGTTAAGATTGTCCATGAGTTGTGCAATTAAGAAGGTTTCATTATGTCTTCTAACTGCTAATTGGTGTCCATGGATGCGCTCCGTTAGTCTTCTACTGGCCTTCTACTTTTACTTGTTACAGTTCTTTACTTTCCTTTAAAGCAATCTCTGCAGGCTCTAGCAAACATCATACTTTAAAATAATGTACAGGGTACTTCCATACATTTTTAAAAATAGACTTGTTGTTGTGGACTGTCTGTAAGAAGAACTGCTTAGATTCATGAAATTTTCACAAACGTTCTCATAACTGCATTGTAAAATGTAAAGAAGTGAAAGCAGAATGTTATTTGAAAGTATTCAGCTGAATGGGATCAAGAGTTTAATTAACAGAAACGGAAAGCAATTTCTAAACTTAAATCAATGTAGCTGGATTGTGATGATGAATTCAGAGTCTTGCTTTTTCTTCTTATATAACAGTGGGTGTTTTTTGTTCTGCTGCTGTTTGATCACCTGTTCATCTGTTATTAATATATGAGCTAAGTTTATCCTCCCAAAGGCCATTATGTTTGACAGTCACTGCTAGCCCAAGGGCAAGTTAGCACTGACTGAATATTTATTTTAATTCTGCATCACTTTAATAATCAAATTAATTTGGATTTCAAATCAGTTTCTCAGCATGTAAACCTTGTAAACAAAAAGAGAAGCCTGAATTTGCTTTAACTTGGAATTTGCTTGATGGTTTTTCTTTTTCAATCTATTTTTTTTAATTTGGACAGCATGGTAGAAAATTGATGGATTTCCTTGTGCTTTGTCAAAGGCCAAGTAAATGTTGACTTCTGCAAATGTCAGATAACTTGCTGGCACGTGTTTTATCTGGACGGGTGCTTGGAAGTTTGCTCTAGGACAGCTTTACCTGGCTGACTTCCTCTTGACTTTTAAAGACCTCATATTACAACAGACTTATACGAGAAGCTTTTGGGATGGAAGTAGAAAATCCTTTAGTAACCAGAACTGCATTTCCTTTTTTGAAGGTGTCCAGAGCCCCCAGTAGGCATGCCAACACTAGGAAATGCAAAGTAGTTTGGTCTGCATTATGCATCTGAGGTTTTCTGATTTAATGGAACTACTTGGGAAGTTTTGTATGATTTTAAACATGCCAAAGATGCCTTCAGACTTAAAACAAAATGGTGGTAATTTCTGGTCCCCCACACCCCAGAAAACTAACTCCACTGCCCATTTGAGGAACGGTGCCATCAAAATCTGACAATATCACTTGAAGAAGGGGGTTTGAGGTTAACAAAATGCTAGTATGGAGAATGAAGCTGATGAGCAGGAACTACCAATTCTCGAGCCAGGAAGAATCAATATAGGTAGTCCTTGACTTACGACCACAAGTGAGTTCGAATTTATGATGCTAAGTGAGACATTTATTAAGTGAATTTTGACCCATTTTATGACCTTTCTTGCCACAGTTGTTAAGTGAATCATTGCAATTGTTAAGCTAGTAATATGGTTGTTAAGTGAATCTGGTTTTCTCATTGACTTTGCTTGTCGGGAGGTCACAAAGGGGGATCACATGATCCTGGGACAATGCGACCATCATAAATATGAGTCAGTTGCCAATTGTCTGAATTCTGATTATGTGACCATGGGGATGCCGCAATGGTCGTAAGTGTGAAAAATAGTCATGAGTCACTTTTTTCTATGATGTAACTTTAACAGTCACTGAATGAACTGTTGTACGTCAAGGACTATCTGTATAGCAAATCTGAGCAATCTAAAAGCCATGAATCAGAATTTCAGAATCAGAATTTTTTCTTTTGCTGTGTGTGTCAGGACACCCAAGGAATTTGTCTTCACTGAGTATGCTTAGTACCTACATACATACATAATAAGGATACAATCAAGATACATTCATAGACAATTTGCATATATAGGCATAATCAATTGTGTATATAAGCATAAGATACATACCTAGTCAAATGTATCATGAGGAGAACAACCATACTTTTTCACTCAAAATGGTGGAAGGAGAACAGCACAGATTATAGAATCAACCACACACTTTCCAAATTTCACCACAGAAACATGGGATTGTGTGATTTACAAAGTGTGATCATAGACGTGAAAGGGCTAGACTGAAACTAATTGCTGGAATCAGGAAATAAATAAAATACATTATATCTAGGCTTTTAACTCCGCAGACAATTCTCAAGATCCTGATACACGAACATTTGAATGACTACTGGGGTGAAAATAGCCCCCCCCCCACCAAACCAAAAACCCAAGACACTTAAAAAGTTAGACAATATTTTATTTTAAGGCTGGATGGAGGATGACAAGAAGGCCATGTTCTCCTTTTGCCAGGCGTCTGGTAAGCCTGGGCAGGGGACCTCTGGAAGGCTAATCACTTCCATTTCAGCCCTTCAGCAATATAATTTTGGGTCACTAGGGCTACTGATGCGGCCTGAGCTTATAAAGGCACCCATCTCTCTTAGAAAATGAGCCCCAAACCTTTTAGTGGCCATTTTGCTGTTGAATTTCAGAGGCATAATTTTAGACTAATGTGGTCGTTTCAGAGGCAAATGGGAAGAGTTAGTGTCCCAGAGGCTTATAGCGCCTGTGCCTCCTCAAGTCCATCCTTCCTTGGCTTTCCAATTTCAAAATTGTTCACAGCTCTTCAGTGACATCACCACTTCACCAAAAGGAATCGTCTGGGTCTCAAACTGTTCAGAACAGCAAATTCTGGTCTCTGACTTCACTCCTGGCCTCCAAGAACAAGAGCAATTATTGACTTAAGGATCATAGAGGGCATTGTATTTGGCCTTTTTTTAAAATGAGGCAACTAGGTTTTTTTCTGAGTACAGAAGGAAATAACTACTCCCTTTGCCTTTCGGTCCCAGGCTAGGGGCTTTAGCAGGCCTGTCGTTAGGCGACTCACTTTTTTTTATAACAGCAAAAAGTTTTGTATTTTTTGCTTTGTATTGGTGGATTCCCGCTACAAGAATACAAACATACATGTATGTTTCCCTTTTCCGGTGCCAAATTAAAGTATTTCCCAAGAAACATTCACTTGGTAGTCTTTTAGTGTTTTGAGTTCTAAATATTGTACTATTTAATCAAGTGGATGAATACATTTCTATGTAAATTAACTGGATAAGCAATATGCTATCATTTAAAGCAAAACAATTCTCTGAGTGTCTATATTTGATGTATTTATTTTGCCTGGACAACTCAGCTATAATGATATGGCAGGAAAGAATTCCTCATCATGGTTAATAAGCAGTAGGAAAGAACAGAAATTTTCCCAGATCTAGAAAATGTGGAAAAAAACAACACCCTCCATCCTGAAAGCAAAAAGAAATGTCTTGAAATAATATAAGAACAAAGAAGGATTCTGAGGGATAAAATAATCACTCATAATATGCATATCAGTAATAGAAATGCTTTTAAATGCATGGACACAAGGAAACTGTTTATGGGTAGAGGATTATTGAGGTAGGCTTGAAGAAAAGATATGTTCGCCATTAGAAAGCAATCAACTCAGCTAGAAAGAAGAGATGAGGAAGAAATTCAAATTTGGCCCATTTTGACTCTCTTAGGTATAAGAGGGAAGGCAAATGAAACTTTACCAGGATTTAAACTTCTGTTATTATAGATTATATCAATAGAGTTTTCATATTTTTTGCAATGTCTATTTCTTCAGAAGGTTGGCACTGCAAAATCTTACAGAGTATTGGATAAGGAAATTTTTTTAAAAGTAAGCATTCCAGAAACCTTTAATGAATGACTGGACTTTATCTTTCTTGCAGAAAATGTAATTATGCTCCCTTCCTGGCAATGTTAATACAATGGAGATCTCTGGGGAGCAGAAGCAAAATGCTTTAAAATCTCCTTCTTATGAATCCCACTTCTTAAAATCTCCTTTGTATAGGAATCCCATTCCTCAGCATTGGTCTCTTCTGTTTCCAGGCAGCTTTTCGTGAATTGGTGTATGATTGTATGGCAATTCCAAATTGGCAGAGACATCTGACAAAAATCACAGCGATGTCATGTACAAATGACAGTTTTGGGTCATTTCGACATCGAGAAAATGATACATGTGATGTCACTTGCCTCTTTGTGTCTCCCTTGGAAAAACTATGGACAGATCATGCCAGTTCGAAGAAACCAATTTTTTTTCCATCTCTTTCCATTATTGTTGGTAGAACATTAAGCTGGATAGCTTGTTGAAATGAAGACTCCTGCAACATCTGGAAACTCGTAGAGTGATAGTGGATTTGGGTATCTCTCCACCCCCGCCACACACACACACAAATAATTTCCCAGATGTACCTCTTTCAAGCTGAAAAAAATCATATCTGAATTACATATGTAGGATTAAATACTGCAACCTACTTACTTTAATGGAAAAACATAAAGTTGAAAACTAGGGTGGGGGGGACTTTCGGTGGCACCGCAGGCATTGAAGGATGGACTCATAGAGTCCACCAGCCCCAGGACTGCGTAAAGCTGTCCTGACAGCTTAAAATCAGTTGTTAGGCGGCTGGAAGCCTTTCCCTCGGGAGAAGAGGGAGGGGTGAGCAGTCGGATCGAGGGCAGGGCTCCCCTAAGTCCCTGAATTTAATGCA
>JANHFO010008161.1:98259-117342 GCA_032468095.1 Pareas carinatus | reverse complement strand
CCATATCCCATATTTTGTAAATATTGTTTTTTAAAGTTCAATGTTAAATTTTTATGTTTTCTGTTCACCGCCCTGAGCCCTTCGGGAGAAGGGCGGTATACAAATCTAAATAAATAAATAAATAAAATAAATAAATTTATCGAGATAGCTTAAAATACAGAACACCAAAATATTAAAATAAAAAAAATAAAAAAACGCAACAAATGAGACATTAACTAAAATGGGGTCTTTTAAAAAAGGTACCTATCTATGGGAGACCCTTCATGGATCACCACCTTGTTGTGGTGCATTGTTCTGCTCATGCATCCCCGTACCCTGATTGCTAAAGAGGAATCGTTTTCATGCACAGCAGGATAGGAAGCCTCCCTAGAAGAAGCCAGCTAGACTCAACAATCACTTTAATCAAAAGGATTACACGTATTTTGTGTTGATATTGTTTTCCTTCAATTGTAAATAAAACTGAATAAACCCATTAATAAAGTTTAAAAAAAAAATCTTCAGATCACCGTTGATTCTGGCCACCGTTTCTGCCACGAATCGTGATGCGAATTTCTGCTATGGTTACCCGTGGATCACATTGCAATAGTGACCAAATCTCATTAGAAACTGATGTACTAAAGGGGATTCAACCCTCTCCTCAGCCAACTACTTTGCTGAAGGGACTTCCATCTCCTTGGGGTTCTCCTGGTTTTTGTTGGCATGGGGTCTTTCCAGCTCAAGTTGAGCATTCGCATATGTCGGAAACTTCTCCCCCCTGCCCTGAACCAAAGGCAAAATCCTCTCTCACCTAATGGTCAGGCTGCTGGGGCAGAATCTTCAATTAAAGAATTAAAAATGGGAGCTGACTTAAAGTATACCAATATACATTTTTTTTAAAAATTATCAAATTGATATCCTCCCATATCACTGTGAAGGTACTCTGGGTGACTTGCAACTGCACAAAAACACAAAATGAGAACAGTAAAAATGTCAAATCATAACATTAAAATTAACCAAAAATTGGATAAAAAGGACCAATATATGATGGGATATTACAGGACTTGTTATCTGAGGCCCTTCCTGCATTGATCCCTCAATGTGTACACAATGGGAACAGGCAGGGAGAGCAGCATCCCTTCCCTTCCTCTCTTACTCTCAAGATGGCATAGCTCCTCTACCTCAGAGGTAAATAAACTTTTGCCTGGCCACTGGGGAAGTCATGCCTTAGGTCTGAGTGGGGATGGGGAGGAAATCTCTCCTGGGGAACCCGGCCAGCCTGCCAACCTCAAGAAGAAGAGCCCCTTGGATTCCCGGAAAGACCCTTAATTGCCCCTGAGCACAATTTAGGAATTGGACCTCTGAACCTCCATCTCATGCATTACCTCACTCCTGGGTTGAGTGGGACTCTGTGTAAAGACTTTGGGATCCCTTAAACAAAATATTTAGATGATTCTATATATTCTCTTCACCTTAAGGCTCCCAAATGCACTCTTGGTGCTAGGGCTGAATGCACCCTAGGCTTTTGCCATCCTGTTGGGATGGAGAGATCTTTGAATATGCGCCTTGGAAAGAATGACTTTCATTGGCAGGACTCTCATTGATGGAAGTCAAGGGGCCTCCATAATCTGAGTCTGACAGATATGGGCTCCACTGCTGATTGGGTAGGTATGAACTCTATTGCTCCTTCAGCAGAACTGGAATTCATTACTGAATATTATTAACTCTATTAGTGTTTCTTTTAGATTACTAGCATTCTCTTCATTAAAAGCTGATGGACATTAAAGCATGTTCAGAGCCCTAATTCCCTTTCATTCACTCAACTGGTATTCAATCTGAAAATGTGTATTAGTCAAAAGAAAGAATATTTTTCTCTGAGCAGACAGGATTCAGACCCACTAATAGGTGAGCAAGAGATGCCAGGCTGTGCTGACCCAAAGGGGAAAGGAAGATTAAATTGCCCAAGATGCCCAGCATACAAATGGGTTGGGTTCTAAGGCCCCTTGAAGGGAAGAACAAGGATAGACACGTGAGCAGTCTTCTAATAATTAAAGGACTGCCACAGGGAAGAGAGTGTTGCTTCTCCATAGCATCTGAGGGTAGGATATGAAGAAGCAGGTGGAAGCTCATTGTTGAGAGGTCCAATCCTGCAAATAAGGAAGAATTTCCTGACAGTGAGAACCATTAAGCAGTGGAAGAATTTGCCTTCTGAAGTTGTATGTGCTCCATTGTGAAGATTTTAGAGAAAAGATTGAGATGGTATGAGGAGACGGGGTTGGACTGGAAGTCCCTTCCACCCTAGGATTCTATTATTCCTTCTCTGCTTGGTTTCCCAATGATTGTGCTTCTCTGTTGTTCATGAATAGACAGTTTCCCAGATGAAAGGCAGAGGCCAAAGGCTATTAAGAGTCAGCCACCATCTTCATGCAGTGAAATGCCAACACCTAGCTTGTTTATAAAGGCATGCTTCTCAACTCTCCTGACTGGCTCACGTCTATTTCCCTTCTCTTCACAGAATCTCCAGAAAAGGTGTTCATTCCTTTTCTGTTGTATGAACATCAACTTAGAAGAATTCTTCACAGAACATCTGGAAAAGGCGCAAGTTTCTCTTCTGTTGCATAAATGCTGACACAGAAGATGTTCCTGTGCCTCCTGCCAGTTACCATGGCCTTTTTTTTAAACCATGGGCATGGTAGGGCATTATTGATGGACTGCAAAATCTATAAGATCCTCTTCCCAAATGGTCTCCTGTCCAGAAGGGGCTTGCAGGGGCAAAGAATTGGGCAGGCTGATCAGCCGGTCTTAGAAAGGAAAAGTTGAGCTAGATGGGTGTTCTTTGATATGTCATGTTCTTCCTTTGGTCAGAACTGGAGAGGCCCAGGAACTGGGCGAGCAACAGGGCAGCTCTTGTGATAGAGACACATCTTCATTCCCAGGGGTAAAGACAGTTTTGCAACATGGCCAATTAAGGTACATGCATCAAAAACAGGTGATGGAAAGGGAGGAATTCATATTTGGAGATACCCAAGCAGCCTATTACACTCAATAAAAGTCCCTTAGATTCATGGAAAGATCTGAGTGTCTTGGAGGAGAAAATACTGGGAAAACCTTGGTAGTTTTCTAGTCCAACTGCCTGTTCAAGCAGAAGATGCTTTACCACTCTAGACAAATGCCTATCCAATCATTTCTTAAAAGAAAAGAGTGATGAAGTTAGGAAGCACTTGCAACTTCTGGAGAGAAGTCATTTCACTGATTAGTTATTTTCATTGTCAGGAAATTTCTCCTTAATTCAAGGTTGGATCTCTATTTTTCCAGTCGTTACCTCAGTGGTTGGGTGCACAGAATATGCTAAACTAAAAACAAACTGCATTAATGTGCAGCCACATGAGACATATACTTTCATTACAATAAACTTCAACCCATCAGGCTGATGCTTCTGGAGTCCATATGAGATGTTAAGAGAATACATCTCTATGACATCTGGGAGACTTTCCCCGGGCAACAGTGAAGCCACTACAAGATTATTTTATTTTGATTTAAATGTTTTTCTTCCATTTAAAATATGTTTTTACAACTCATGCAGCTAAATCTCCCCTATCTTTCAAGTTTTTGGGGGAGATAAGTTGAGTCACATCAGGAGAGATAAAACACAGTGGCATCTCTTTTCCTCTCTGCAAAACTTCAGAAGGGAAGTTCCTTCAGCTTTACTAACAACTGTCTGGAGGGCACCTTCAGAGTTCCCATCAAGATGTATTTCTTTATATTTGCTGAATGAAACATTTTGTCTTCTCTGCAACAACATTATGCTTTTGTAAGAGAGGACAAAGGAGAAGGAAATCAAGGAAGAAGGCACAACAATCATATATATAAATGCCTTAAAATATTTAAAAATACAAAACTTCAATAAAATGATCAACCCACTTGTTTTTCCTAGTATAGAGTCTTAAAGGCATAAAAAAGAGTTTCTGTAGTAAGAAAAACCTCTATTATTTTATCAATAGTTCCTACATATTCCTTTATCATTTTGAAACTTGTCTCTCTTCTTATTTTGCTCAATGGTCTTAGATATAACCTAGGCTTTCTGCACACCTCCATTCTGGTAGACCAGAAAGACTGTTAGATGTTATAGTATAGGATACTCATTCCGAGCCCTTCTGTATATTTTGGCTAACTCCCAAAAACATTAACTGTGATTATTTGGACAGCTAAGAATTGAAATCCAAATCTCCAAAGGATATTGGACTGCCTACTCCTGATAAAGTTCTACTGGCTTAAGATTAAAATGGTGCAGGTGGAAGGAGATGCAAAGTAATCAAAATTCTACAAAATTCTGGGATTCATATGGATATTTACAAAAAAAACCTTTTGCAGATCTGCAGTTATTGAAATGTAGTCTCAGAGGTCTGTATCATCTGATATTTCTGAAAGCATGATTTTTCTCCATGTGTGGAAGAACAGCTTCCTAGTCCATTCGAAGGAGTCTTTGAGAAAATATAATTGCTTTTATGCCATTGGGGGCTCTTATTACAAGTTGCTTTGGTGAAATAGGACTCAATGTTAGAATGAAAGCAAAACTTGTTTCATGTTTCTAGTGACTGCAATATTGAAAAACATCATATATGTAGATTTTTATGCCACTCCAATTCAAGTGTTCTTTATAGGAGGCATTGGGGCAGGGATGCTCAACCTTGGCCACTTTGAAGACCTGTGGACTTCAACTTCCAGAATGGAGATCGTTGCCTGGAAAATTGAATTTGTCAAGATTGAATACCTCCTGCACTTGAATGTACAATAAAATTTGAGAATGGGCTAAAGTATTACATGCTTATTTGACTCTTTGAGGGTACAACTCTTAGAATGGGTTTGTAACACACAGCATCCTATTTCAGGACAATACTGATTTAACTGCTAGTAGCATTAGATGTATATCCAATTTATTTTATATAATAATTCCCTGAGATATTTTCCATCAGTTTTCTTAATAGCCTCATTTTTCTTCTGCCTAGTCAGGTGTGTTAACCCTTTGCAACTAAATGGTCTTAATTAGCTTTTGAGATAATACTTTTGTATTAAAATATAGATCTGTTTACTTGACAACATGGTAGATGTTTAAAATGTGTCCCCCCACCCCCCCACCCCCCGCAGCAACAAGGTGGTGTATATTCTATTGGAAATTCAGCAAGCAATCTGATATAGATGATGTCATATGAGACATTGCTGCTGAAAAACACAAAATGTGCGCATAAATCCAAATATTATATGAGTGGCAAGGTACCACTTACAGATTCTAATGGAGAAATTTCCAAGGGGGAAATAAATAAATGATGGCATTCCTTGCGGAGAAATGCTGCAATATGCTATATTTAATTCAATGTTTTCAATAGCAGTCTGGGCATCAAATGTCAAAGAAACAAAGAATGATTATATTAGTGTATGCCAGCATTTGGTAGTGCAGTACCAGTATACAGAAAGTATGAGTTCATCCAGAATGAATGCAAAAATTTAGACCCCCAAAGAAGCACTATATAGTCTGCAATATATGTTGGTGCATAAGGTCAAATGCACTTAGATAGCAATTGCAGATTATCTGAAACACTGTGGGCCATTTTATAGATTCATATCATTTCCAATCTTCAACATTGGATCAAAAGGCTGATTAGGCTAGTGATCATAATGTATCAGCTGAGATCAGCATTTGCCTCCTTACAGCACTCTGATGCCAAATAGATCATTTGCTCAGGCAGCTCAGCTGTTGATATTATTAAAACCAGGTTTAAGCATGCTCCATGCTCTGTAGATATGTCAAAAACATTGATGCTGCCAAGACCACATCAATGGCAAAGATGTGGCTGGCAAAGAAAGGGACTGGAAAGAGAACAGCGACCAGATCTTTAGCCAGTGACAATAATGGTAAGTTAAATAGGAGAAAACTGAGAGAATAGTATTGATTTCTGGTAAGAAACATAGCATCTGGGTGACTTTAAGTGGGTGCTTGATACCTTAGACCAAAGATTTAATATAAAAATTTTCTGCATCAACCTTCTCTGATTCTGTGATTTTCTTCTGGATGAAATTTCAACTTGCATAAGCCTTATTCAATTGGCCATTGATCCATTCCCAATTGAGAAAAAACAAGATTCAGGCAGCAGCTCTCTAGGGTATTCTTCCCATTTAGAATATACATTTTAATATATTTGGGGGTTCACTGTTTAAAGTGAACAAAATGACATACATAGATTTCGAATAGAAAGAAAAAGAACAACAAAGAGACCGCCTAATTTAATTTAAAACAGTGTTTCTTGGCCTCCATAGCTTTAAGATTGTATGATTTCTGGGGGCTGAAGCCCACACCTCTTAAATGCAATAGCAAACAGGACTGTGTTGTACACAAGCTGTTTGTGCCACAACATCAGGTTTCTTATTCAGAACTGGAGGGACTTCAGTATTTTTACATCTTTGGATGATTTCCAAAGAGCTCAGCAAGGATTTCTGACTCCCAGTAGTTCAAGATTAGCAGCAACAAAATGATTCCCTGTTTGCTCCACACATCTTATTGATGCAAAAAAGCTTAGAGGCTTATTTTGTGAAAATATCCCTCAGTTTGGGGACTCAAATATATTTTAATTCAAAGTGCATGTCTCAAGGATGAGATTGTAGTGAACAAATGTATGCATGAGCTCTTGTTAGGATGTTGAATTTAGTAGCTACAACAGTCAAGTGTGCAACAGACCAAAAGAGACAGTTGAAGTTCAGTTAGAGAGTGCTGACCCCCCTCCCCCGCATGAGGCCATCTACGCTGTGATTGGTTGCTGTAAGATAAAGGGGGAGTTTCCCTTTTCCCCACCTTTTTCTTCTATGTTTTCTGTATACTGTTGAATTTACCTCATGATATTCCTGTGTTTCTGACTATCTTGTGGGAGGGGGGGTTGAGGGGGGGGGAGGCGGATGACAAAGACTCCTGTAAATTTGACTATTAAATATATTTGTATATATATATATAAAAGATTACAAGTTTGCATTAATGTCTGTGACTTCATTAGGATAGCTACTGCGCAATTCCTCAACAACTTTCAGGGGGAAACGGCAACTACCATGTTTCCCCAAAA
Source organism: Pareas carinatus (assembly GCA_032468095.1). Classification (NCBI taxonomy): domain Eukaryota; kingdom Metazoa; phylum Chordata; class Lepidosauria; order Squamata; family Pareidae; genus Pareas; species Pareas carinatus. Next base: position 110,260 of record JANHFO010008161.1, on the reverse strand, counting down.
ATAAAATCAGGTCTTATATTAATTTTTGCTCCAAAAGACATGTTAACTTTTATTTTCTAGTTAGGACTTATTTTCAGGGAAATACTGTACTAAATGCATCCACCTGGCTGATGATCTTAGCTGAGACTTATTTTTTTGATAGAGCTTATGATACTAGTAGCATCCTGAAAAATCAGCCTAGGGCTTATTTTCCGGTTAGGTTTTATTTTCAGGGAAACGGTAATTTTTACAGACCTAAATTCTGCCTAACTGTTTGAAATTTGTGCAATATTGTGACTAAAGAGACTGAAAAGCAATGCATCCACACCAATTGGCTTTCAGCAAATAACTTTTTCTTGGGGAATCTTCTTCACAGAATTATAAGGGGAAGATTCTCTGGGAAATGATTATTTAAGAGACTTGATACATTAGGTTATGATCGCTGATCTAGAGACATTGACCCATAATAGGCTCTATAACAAACAATTTTTAAAAGCATACTTGTGCCTATTGAGGTAAATACAGGTAGTTCTTAAATTACGACCCAAAATTTCTATTGCTAAACAAGACATTTATGTGAATTGTGTCCCATTTGCAATCGTTCTTGCCACAGTTGATAAAATAATTATTGTAGTTAAGTTAGTAGCAGAATTGTTAAGGGAATCTTGCTTCTCTGTTAACTTTGTCAGAAGGTCACAAAAGCTGATCGCATGACCCAGGGACACTGCAACTGTCATAAATATGAGTTAGAAATTTGCTCGCATAACCATGAGGACGCTGCAAAGGTGATAAGTGTAAAAAAATTGTCCATAAATCACTATTTTCAGTGCCATGATAACTTTGAACAGTCACTAAATGAAGTGTTGTAAACCGAGAACTACTTGTATTGGAAATCCTATGCTGAGATTCACTGGTCTGCAAAGAAAACCTGAAGAGAAGATAGGTGAAAGTGTGAGAGCTCTCTTGTCTTTCTTTAGCCCTATAGTAGAATTAGACCAGCCTACAGTTGGAAATTATAGCCCAAACTCATCAAATTGGGAAAAGCTGCTCTGGATTCCTGACAATGGAGGAGAACTCTACTAGGCAGATCTCTTCCAAAACTGTGGATGAAACATGAATGAAGTTCACTGCATAAAACAAAGGGTGCCATCTCCTGGAAAAATAGAGGTGGTTCAAGATACATCTGAAACTGAGTGCATGCAACAGATACTGGACCACAGTGATGGAAAAGGCAAAAATCCAATGAAATCTTTCTACTAAAAGGAAATTTTGCACATACATAAGAGAGCTAAATAAATAAATAAACAAGCAACCAACCAACCATTATTTTTTGGTGCTAGCATAGTAACTACTGTATAGCTGAAGCAAGGCAGGGATATTGCTGTTGCATTTCATGAATACTGAGCCATAACAGCCTATTGTTACTCTGACTGATTGCTAAGACAATACCTAACAATTGTCTGCTTGTTAGCCACATCTTTTTTTGATCATCTTTTTTTGTCGCACCTATCCTCAGACTGTTTCATTATCCTTTAAAATCTTGAAATTCAGTTTGTGCAAATATGAAATGAACGTTTGGCTGTTTGCAGATTTGGGGGCTTTACTGATTTTTGGATTGGCAGCACCTGCCAATATGATAGGGAGGGTGTGGTTTCACAGAAATTTGGGGAATCACACCAATTAAGTATTGGCTTGACTCCAGCTCCAGAAGTACTGACTGAGAAGACATGTTTCGACTGTTTTACTGAAACGGCAGAATAAGTCTCTTCCATTTATAGGAACTGAATTTCCTGTGCAGTTAGGGTTGTTGTTAGGATTTCCTGAATTTCATTGTACACAGAAACAGAGGGGTAGTTTTGCAACTTTACCAGAACAAGGAAAAGGCAGAATTTTTATATATTTTTTCTTTGCTGTAAAAAGAAACTGCTTTCTTTGCTGAGATTTGCCTAGTAGAGTATTCTTTCAATGATCAATGTATCTATTCTGTACAATTTGGATTTTTGTAATTGATGTCTCCTCTACTCAGTTGAGTCTAAAACAATTCTTGGCATTCATGGGGCAATCTTTAACATATATTAGATTCCTAACCAAAGCAATCTTTGAGAACTGTAAAATGATATTTTGCTAAGTCAGTCATGGGGCTTAATAATGCCATTCTAGAAGCTAAGTGTTAAGTCAAACAGCTTTGATAGGCTTTATGTTTTTAGAATGGATGCAAATTACTGCTTTTACTATTATTAACATTTGCTAAAAAAATTAAGAAAGCATTATTTAAAAAACTGTGACAAAATACAAAAACCTGTCCATCTAAAAAACATGTTCATGTGAATCAACTGAACTTGATGGTCTGTGCACTTGAATGCATAGGAAGGGAATAACAGAGGTTATGAATACTCAGTGAAAAAGCTTTCTCTCATGTCCTGCTAAAGAAATCCCTATAAATTGATGGGACCAAAAGAAGTATCTCTCTTAGAATGATTGAAGAGGATGACTATAGGATGAATGAAGAGAGGACACCTTGTGCCTAGGAAAGCATTATAAGACAGTTGAAAACCAACTTTTTCTATGGATGAGGCTTATATGAATCCACTCCTCTTTCTCTTTCTACTAGGCTATGTTTAGCTATTGAGAGTTAGGATTCATAGCTATAAAACTTTATTATTACTGACGCATAGAAAGAACAAGCCAAAAGAGTTAATGGAAGTTCTACTGGACACTCAACTCAATTTAAAAAGCTTTGCAACTATTTAGGTTGGACTCTACATTCTCATTTTAGAAAAATTCTCATGATGACCAATGGATTTTATAGACCAGTGAAGGAAAAGAAAATGTAAACAAGAAATAATGGGAAGTTTATTTTAAAAAATATGATAGAAATATAATAGAATTTATATATCCTGAATCAAAGATGGCACAAAAGATTCAAAACTCGTGAAGCAATTCAAAACACAGTATAGAGGAAGAATTTATGTCTGACCTTGGATGAGTTCAGGAAAGCTAACCATGACTGGATTGGTTGGTATTTGAATGGGAGATCACCAGGAATCCTCAGGTTTGCAGGCTGAGAATTGAAAATAATGTCTCCAAAGAAGGCAGCGGTAAAAAACCTCTCTCTAATTGCTACCAACAGTGGGCCTCCATATGGGTGTATTCATGTATTAGGCAAAAGCGGAGGTCAGTCTGAGAGAGGATTTACCTTCAAATTGCAGATCTAATTGCTTAAACTTTGGATTTTCATAAATATAGGTAGTCCTCACTTTACTGCCACAATTGAGCCCAAAATTTCCATTGCTAAGCAAGACAGTAGTTAAATGAGTTTTACCCCATTTTATTACCTTTCTCACCACAGATGTTAAGTGAATCACTGCGTTTTGTTAACTGAATCTGGCTTTCTCATTGACTTTGCTTGTCAGAAGCTTGCAAAAGGTATGACCCCAGGTCATTGCAACCATGCCATTTGCCAAGTGTCTGAATTTTGGTCACTTGACCATGGGGATGCTGCTATGGTCATAATTTCACATAATTGTGAAAATGATCATAAATTGCTTTTTTCAATGCCGTTGTTAACTTAGAATGGTCATTAAATGAATGGTTTAAGTCAAAAACTAACTATAAATTGAATGGATTGCAACAATCTAGGTGACCACTAGGTGGTAGACAAAAGACATATCAAATTCTAATTCTTTGTCCCCCACCCCACCCCTGCTTAATTTTGCAACCCAAGGAAAATACATTTAGGCTTTCTTGCATCTTTCCTATTCATTTATATTTGTAAAATCTAGTCCAGGAAGAGTTCTGGAGAAGTGAAAAACATGTACAGGTTGTACACAATTGGGACCAGAATCTCAATCACTGAGTGAATTGGTTATTAAGCAAGACTTCATGTCAATGCTTAACGGGTGAGTCACTCAATGACCACAAATCTTGAACTGTGTGTGTGACATTTTATGACTTTGAATGTTTACTAAATAGCCAGTTGTAAATCAAGGACTACCTCTAAATATGTTTCTATCATTCTGATTAATCCTAATAAAAGTATAAGTAATAAATATAGGTAATATTTAGACAATATTTCACAATAGATAGATATCCTGTAGGACAGAGGTTTCAACCTTTTTCAGACTGTGGATGTGACATGTTTTGGGGTCTGCAAATGGTGGACCCCATTCCCACAAATTCATCTAATTACTAATCGACAATTCATGTATATTACTTATTCCAAATTTTTCTTGACCTGTCTCCGAACCCCCTGGCAACTTACCAAAGACCCCAAGAGGTTCATGGACCCCAGGTTGAAAACTTCTGTTCTAGAAGATTCTAAGGTGTGGCTACCCTGAACCTCTTCCTCCCTTCCTCAGCCGGGAACGGGAAAACCTGGCACTGTCAACTCAGTGTAGCCAGCGGTGGGCGGCTGTCTCGCCACCACCAACTTGGAGTGGCCTTCTCAATGCCGCTGTTTCAGTGTGAGCTATTTCACCTCAGCTTAAAACTGCACAATTTCTTCCTCCCTGGAAAACCATGGTACTCTTGTTAGAATTCCTTACCCCCACCCCACCCCCCTGGTGCACATTCCATCACATTACTTCACAACCCTTAAGGAATATTGTCTTCACAGACCTGATGATTGCTAAGCATTTATTTATTACTTACAAGTAAACCTGTATGAACTGACTTTTCAGCAATATATTGCCTTTGAAGATGTATTGTATGTAAGCCACATACACGACTCTGAGAAAAGACAGTATTTATATTATTTTTGAGCTATATGTAAGGAGGAGAGTTTAGACCAATTGCACACCAATTGGTTGACACTATGAAACTGAACATCTGTGCAGAGCAATGAATCATCAGGAGTCAGGTAACATGTGTATTTGTATTTCTCTTGTATACAAAAATTTATATACCACACAGCTCCCAAGACTCTAACCAGTTTATAGTAGAGGACTGAAAAGGAACCAGTCAAACAAGTCTGACAGTCAAACAAGAAGTTCCATCCAAGTGCTCACTTCGGCAGCACATATACTAAAATTGGAACGATACAAGAAGTTCCATCCAATATTACAATAGAAGGCTACTTTGTCACCATAAAATACTATGAATCATTAAAATATTAACCACCAAGCACCACAAAACATCTATGTAGAGAGCACTGTCTTCCTGGATTTTTCGGAGGGGTATCAGGCATATCCCTGGAAGCAAGTTCTGTCATCAAAGAGAGGGCACCACAAAAAAGAACTTCTTTGGAATTATGTCCCATAGCAATTTGTGAGAAGGGAAACAGGCTACAATGGGTCAAATAAAGACCTAGCATCCGCATTTCTACATACACTAAATTTAAGTTAATTTTAAACTTGCGTTGCATATGATCCCCCCCATGCTTAGACAGAGAGAAAGAGCAGCTGGTCATTGTCATATACAGACTAAATTGAGACCATGTGTCTTTCTAAAAGCACCAAGGATAAGTTATTGGATTCAATAATACTTGTAGTAGGAAAGAATAATTTCTTCCTTTGTCAAAGATTATGGCAAGAAAAGCTATCATATCTTATGGAAGAAGTGAGATGATAATGAGTCTGGCTGCAAACCCATCAGATAAATGTCAAAAAAATGAACTATACAGCTTCAGATTGCAGATGTGAAAGTCTAATTTTTTAGAATATAGCTCTACATTAAAGATTCCTTGTGATTAGAAAACCTGCCCTGAAGATTAGGGGCTACGTTGAATCCCTCCCTCCTAATATGCTTGATTTTTCTTATATTGAATTGAGCTTTTAATTGGTAAGGATGGGCATTTGAAAGTACTGTTCTTCAGCTATAGTTTGAAACGATTCAGAGCATTTATCATATCAACTTGATACTGTCTTCTTTCTATCTCATCCTCTTGCATATGTACAATTAGTCCTAGTGATATTTTTTTCTGGATCAATACACATGAGACATGACCTCTGCAAATATACTTGGCTCATCTGCATTCAATTACTGATAATATCTCAAAACATGGAAGGATAACTGCATTGTACCAGTGCATTACAAAGAATTGTGTCATCTGATGATCAGGTGCATATTTGTTCAGAAGTGTTCATTAATTGTGAACTAATTATCAGTTAAGGGCCATGGTGGCACAGTGGTTAGAATGCAGTATTGCAGGCTAACTCTGCCCACTGCCAGAAGTTCAATCCTAATTGGCTCAAGGTTGACTCAGCCTTCCATCCTTCCGAGATCGGTAAAATGACGACCCTGTTGGGGGGGAAATGCTGACCCTATAAATCACTCAGAGAAGGCTGTAAAGCACAATGAAGTAGTATGCAAGTCTAAATGCTACTGCTATTAACACTATTTTTCAGAAGTTCATGCTCATAAACTCCATCGGTATTTTACTGATACTGAAGCATCCTGATCTTCCACATCTCTTGCCTGAAAAATTTGGACCTCCATTCTCAGATTCAACAAAGGTGACTACTCTCCAGTACAGAGAAAGGAGACCTTTTCTCCCTGACAACTCTGTTCTGGAATATTTAGTTACTAGAAGAACATCCAGAATTATTGGAAATTTGACAGCATATAAATTTAATCAATAGTAATAATCCAATACAGATTTATTTACTGGATTGTTAAAGTGTCAGATACTACCGTGGAACTTCTGCCTGAGATAACTCTGACTCAAGGTCATCTTTAACACATCTGATAAATTATCCCCATGCTGAGAAGTCTGAACAAATGACATTTAGCTATCCCGTTCCTCCATCTCACAAAACAAAACAAAACATTTCTCCCATGGAATCCTGTGTATACAGTGACACAGCTGCTGAAAACTAATTTGTGCTTTTATCATTCCATCCAGGGTCATTAGCTGTTGGGCAATTTTTGATTTGCTGGCTTAAACTAGTCAGCGAGGAGGAAGCATTTTCTGAATAAGCTAATGCAATTGTCACTCTTTTCAAATAGACTGGCTTTCATTTATTGTCTATATTTTGTAACATTAAGACTTGTGCTCAGGAAGGAAGGAGAACATCCATATCAACGTTAAAACCTGAGATGCCGGATCTTTCTCCAACCTTCTTTCTGCAATGAACTTGGAACATATATTGAAATTCAAAAGCTTATTTAATTTGTTTCAATTTGTAATTTGTTTCAATTTTTCAAGTTAAGGTGGGTTATCTAGTTGTCTCCATTGATTTTCTGTGAAAAGATGAATGTGGGTCATTATCCGCATTCCTTGTTTTCCTGTTTTCCAAATAAATCCAGTTTGAATGTAAAGAATTGACTTCATTAGTTTAACAAGGAAATTTCTGAGTAAAACTTTCCCTAACGCAAAACTCACTTAATGCTACTTTTACATTTGTAGTATTATGTTTTCTGAAATTTGAGTTTTATTTCTTCTGTGGGTTTTTTTTGACAAGAAGACCCAAAGTACTTCCCTTTCTATTGCCTAGGGCAAGGTTGCAATTTCACAGCTGGACTAGCTACAGCATGTTAGCGCCCACAGCCTGACTAGTGCCAACCTGTTTTAAGTGTATTTTTATTTGGAATTCTTTGAAGAAGTGATTTACCTGTGTAGTTTTTAACTTAGCCATTTTCCTAAATAAAAGCTTATTAATACTTGTATCCCTCTGTGACTGTGCCTGTAAATCTGCAAGATGGAACCATGTACATCAGATGGTTCCTTTTGAGGGTATTATCTCTAGAGACTATCAAGTCTGTCCATGGAACTGATCAATACCAGTCAACCAAGCACTCTTTGTAGACATTTCCCAACAATCCAAGTTCTGCTTGGCTGGGATTCAAGAGAAAATTGTTCTGATAGCTGCTCTTAAAGCCCTGGAGCTGTCTGTTCTCAGTACATTGCTAATCATCTGTGTAACCCTGGTAGAAAAGTCTTAAGAGTATAATTTTCACTTGTTGTGTAAATTAATCCCTATTTCATAACTTTTAAATAACTTCAGTTGTTATGGCTTTTACCTTCTTCTGTTCTGTTTATTTTTTGTGCTTCAGAGAAATGCTTTTATTTGTTAACATTTAATTCTTGTAGGCCATTGAGAGCTCTTTGCAGAATAAGAAAGATATAAAAGTAGGAAGGATTTAAATGCTTTAAGTAAACAAAACATACATGTACAGTAATTAGGATGGGGTTGCCTTGGATTTGCAAGCTGTCCATATCCCCACCTTGTTTGAGATTGTGAACTATGAATTATCCTCCAAAACTACTACAAACACCCTGATGAAAAGCACTTTGACACAATGACAGCTACATTCAGTTCAGCTAAATTACAACAGGTTTTTTTTAACATGAAGCAGAAACAGGTTATCCAGCACAGATCAAAACATTCGTGTTCAGGACTGCTTGTTTGCAAAGAAAGCTCTTTCTGGCACTGACAGGCCCTATAAGCAGGATCTATTGAGTGCCCTTATTCACTGATAATTCTTCTCAAGGGGCATTAGTAGTTACTGCATTATAAATCATTGTTAGTTGTAAAAAAGGAGGGGTTAACTTGAAGCAGTTCATAATAGCAATGGGTTGGGGTCTTCCATATATCAAGGGAAGATTACTTCAGCAGCAGCAACCAGTTAGAGAACAGTGTATAAATAAAATAATGGAGCAGCTGGATCCCAGAAAAGTCTCAAGAAAGACTTCAGTACCTCACAAACTGATTCAAAATAATTCAACAGCTTTACATATATTGATAGATTGGCTTGTACAACCAGAGAGTGGGGCTTAGTTATAATTATCCCCATTTTCAAGAAGCGCAAGCAATACAAGTAGGACTCACAACAGTTCATTTAGTGACCATTTAAAGGAACAATAACACTGAAAAGTGACTTATAACTGTTTTTCACACGTGACCATTGCAGCATCCCCATGGTCATGTGATTAAAATTCAGTCGCTTGGCAACTTACTCATATTTCTGACTGTTAGAGTGTCCTGGGGACATGTGATCCCTTTTGCAACCTTCTGACAAGCAAAGTCAATGAGGAAGCCAGATTCATTTAACAACCATGTTACTAACTTAACAACTGCAGTCATTCACTTAACAACTGGGGGGGAGGTCGTAAAATGGGGCAAAACTCAATAAATGTCTCACTTAGAAATAGAAATGTTGGGCTCAATTGTGGTTGTAAGTTGAGGACTATCTGTATGAGTCAGTTAACTGTTTTCTATCAGCCTGCTAGATATTATTGCCAAGCTATACATCAGACTTTTCTACACATTATGTTGGAGGGAGATAATATTTTACCAGATGCATAAGTGAGCTTTAGATCAGATTAATCTGCTCTGAATCATATCACAGGACTTTATCATCTGGACTTAAATACATTCACTCACCTAAAGGAGCTTTACATACTGTCTTCATAGACTTTAATCAAGATTTGGTTAAAGCTAGTGAAATCCTTTGGCATAAGCTCAAAAGATTGTCATTTCTATTTGTATTACAGTATATCAATCTGGTGGTAATGGTGTATCACAGTAGGTCATCTTTTACAAACAGATCAAACAAGAAAGAAAGTTAAACAAAGATGCAACTTTGCCATAGGGTTCAGTATATAGATAAAAATATATAGTGGATATTTAATCAAGAAGGAAAATCCTCTACTAAAGTCAGCCAATAAACATGTATAATGGAACACAATATATCAATGTAATTTTAGCACACAATCTAATAGATGTGGGAAAATAGTGAAAGATCAGTTCTGTAGCAATCACTCACTACAGATCAGATTTGAGTAAACCAACTAAGTTTACATATTGTGCAAAAAGACACCTCCCCCCTAAAATAAATGACTTAAAGTACTGTATTGGGGAGCACAACACTGCTCAGATGACATACTTCAAATACTTAAGTTTGTGTTTCAATCAAAATATTTTTATGCCACAAAAAAGAGAGGGTCAATCTATTCTGCAAAGCACCTGAAAGCAGAACAAGAAGCAATGAATGGAAACTAATCAAGGAGAGAACCAACCTAGAATTAAGAAGAAATTTCCTGACAGTTAAAGCAATTAATCAGTGAAATGACTTGCCTTCAGAATTTGTAGGTGCTCAGCCACTGGAAGTTTTTAAGAAGAAATTGGAAAGCCATTTGTCTGGAATGGTATAGGATCTCCTCCTTTAGCAGGGGCTTGGACTAGAAGACCTCCAAGGTCCCCTTCAACTCTGTTTTTCTGTTAAAAAGAAAGTGAATTGCCCATATTACTCACACTTTGCTAAACGTTCAAAGGAGCTTATTGGCAATTGCTTCCTTCTTCTACTCCAAAAGTGCAGAATACTTTTGAGCATTTCTAAAATTATTTTAGGCCAAAGTACTGGCATATCTCTAAGCCCATGCATCATGCTTACCATACATACAGCAGGTCATACCAAATTTTTAACTTGGTTAAATTATTTCAGGTTCCTCTATGCCAGTGGTTTACAAACCTTTTCAGTCCACTGCCCCCCTGGTGCTACAAACCCATCCTCAGTGTCCCCCATCCTCACCCCTTATAAATAGCATTATTCAGAATAGAGGTTTGCATGACCCACTAAAGATAGTAACAGTAAAATTCAAAACTGTAACAATTAATTGCACATTTATTCAAAATTCAATTTAAAAATTTTTTTTAGTTAATGTTAATTCAATAAAATTGTTGAACATGATCCAGTGATGCCAGGTTTTCAAAGTCTGATAGTCATTTATCAGGAACCTTAGTAACTAGTAACTTAGTAAACTCCGTAAAATTTAGTAACTACCGCATTTTTTGCTTCATAAGATGCACCTGACGATAAGATGCAGCACGTTTTTAGTGGAGGAAAACAGGAATAGTATATTTCTTCCTGCTTTCCTGCTTAGGAGAAAGAGAGGGGGGGAGAGGGGGGGGAGAGGGAGAGGGAGAGAGAGACCGCTTCCGATGGCGGCTTCAGGCTGGGGAATGTGATCCGCCTGCAGGCTGGGGGATCCAGTTCCACCTGCAGCTGGGGGATCCAGATCCACCTGAAGCTGGGGGATCCTATCCGCCTACAGGCTAGGGGATTCGATCTGCCTGCAGACGGGTCTCTCCAGCGACTGCCTACTGCTCTGAGCAGTCTGTGGAGCTCGGCTTCGCACTCCGTTTTGACCACAATGGCGGTGGCAGCGAGGGAAGCTTGGCGAGACTTCTGCCGGTGATGGACAGCTCCCCCTGCCACCCAGTCCAGACGTTTGCCAGCTGCACCTGGGAGCCACAGCCACTGGCAAAAGTCTGGACTGGGTGGCTGGGGGAGCCGAGAGCTTCTGTTTGCGAGAGGCAGCGGCTCCCGGCTCCCCACACCACCTAGTCCAGACTTTTGCCAGCAGTTGCAGGGGGAGCCGGGAGTGCTCGCAAACGGCGGGTCTCGGCTCCCCTGACACCAGGGAGCCGCAGCCGCTGGCAAATGTATGGACTGGATGGCGGGGGGAGAAGGGAGCCACTGCCGCTCGCAAACGGCGGCTCCCGGCTCCCCCCGACATCTAGTCCAGACATTTGCCAGCTGCTCCCGGCTCTGTATTCGCACCATAAGACGCACTCACTCCCCCCCCACTTTTTTTGGGGGGGGGAAGTGCGTCTTATGGAGTTAAAAATACGGTACTTCAGGTTTCAGTAAATTCTTAATGTGATGGATGGGCTTGATGAAGCGATACCTGTTTCCCAATGTCTGGTTTTAAGTCACTTAACAGGAGTCTTAAATCACCACGTTCAGTAATCTGGAGTCAATTTCTCTGTTTGGAGCAGTGGTCGCCAACCTTTTTGACCTCGGGGACCACCAACTTCATAATTTAAAATCTTGAGACCCATCACCAATATGAATTTTTTAAAAAGGTTCATGCATTAGTAAAATAATGATCAGAGAACTTCTATTTTATTGATATAAAAGGCACCTATTTAATGTAACAAAATTAATAAAGTGTATTTAATAATAACAAAATTATAAATGCTTATTTAATCATAACAAAATCATTAAAGGTTATTTAATTGTAGAAAAATTATTAAAGTTAGTTTAATTATTACAAAATAATTGAAGCTTATCTAAGTAT
>JANHFO010008161.1:87317-98150 GCA_032468095.1 Pareas carinatus | reverse complement strand
ATATTTCCACTGCCCAGAAAGAAAAACTAGATCGAGAGTGTGACCCCCCTCATGTGTTGGACCCTCAATTACTTGGGTCAAGTCCATGGTTGTCATGGAGGCCATGAACTCCTGAGCAGCCTCTGAGAATTCATCGAGCGATGGAAGGTTGAAGTCCCCTAGTATCGTAAGCCTAGGGAACTCTACCGTCAGCCCAGCTATTGCCACCAGCAGCACAAGCAGGGCCGTTGACATGCAGCTGGGAGGCAGGTACGTCAGCAACAAGCTCAATTGAATCCTTGAGTCCAACTTCAAGAGGAGAGAATCACACCCAACAGTCTCTGGGGCAGAGATCTTTCAGACAATAGCTGCCACTCCTCCACCCCTTCCCTGGAGTTGCGACTGATGTAATATATGAAAACCATTTGGGCACATCTCTGAGAGGGGAACCCCCCCTTCTTGGCCCAGCCAGGTTTCAATTATTCATGCCAGGTCCGCCCTTTCCTCTAGGATTAAGTCCCGAACGAGGGGGGCTTTGTTGACAACAGACCTGGCATTAAACAACAGCAGCCTGAGGCCAGGGTACTGACATCGCAAGTCACCAGTTATACGAGAAGAGCCTGGTGAACCAAGACCAGAGGGACCGGAACAAGTAATCGCTTTCAGGCAGCGATTCCTAGTTCCCCGAGAGCGGCCTACCCCTTGGCTCCTGCCATATCTACCTCTCCCAGTCACGACCGGAATATTCCAACTCTCCATCCCTCCGGAGGTCCCCGTCCCCATCCCAGTAGACTCTCTCATTCTCGGCAGGCTCGGAAACCCATTCATACAGAACCAGGAGTCATATCCGAGCTCTCATCTGCTCCTGTTTGCACACTCAGCAGATGGGACTACAATATCTGATCGTAAAAGCAGCCGATGCAAAGCAATTCAGTAGAAGATGACAACACCAAGACGATCAGTAGAAAAACAGCAAGGGAAGTGAAAGCAGCCGGCGGAGGCAGAGGTGTAGCCAGGAGAAGCTTGCAAGGCGACAGCAGGGCCAACAGAGGCAGCGGTAGAAAAAAATGGAACAGCCAGCAGAGATGGAAATGAAGTCGAAGATAGTCGTTGGTGCCGAGCAGGCTAGCAGAGGTGATGACAGAGCCAGAAAAAGCCGGCAAAGGCGATGAAAGGGCCAGCGGAGGTAGCAGCTGGAAAACAAATGGCCAGCGGAGGTGGAACAACGTTGTAAAAAGCCGTTGGTCTCGAACAGGCCAGCAGAGGCAGCGGTGGAGCCAAAAAAGCTGGCAAAGGCGATGGCAGGGCCGGCGGAGGCGGAAAAAACGGCCCACGGAGGTGGAGGCAGGGCCGAAATAGTCGTTAGAGGCGGTGATAAGATCAATAATGTAGAGTTAGTCAGTAGATACTTCCTGTTACAAACTTAAAATTATTTTGTTGGCTGGGAGAACTGAAAACCGCAAACGTGGAGGTGGAAAAACGCATTTTATTCTGGATTAATCTTCTCCCTTTCTTAGACCTGAAGATATTGTGACCGCCATCTTCAACTGCAAACTTATAAGGCACCTGTTGATTTTTCTTCTGAGTACAGGAGGGAGTGAACTACTCCCTTTTTGCCTTTCGGCTGCAGACAAGGAGCTTTATCAAGCGTGTTGCTTTTTTTTTTTTATAACAGCAAGAAGTTTTACAAGCCTTCAAAGAATTGACTCCCTTTCTTTCTTTGCCAACTTGTAAAACTTCTTGCTGTGGGTGAAGACTCCAGAATCTGTTTCGCTTCATTTGTGTCTGTTACCTTCTTAATAAACGAATGAACTTTTGAAGCTTCGAGAGTTTCTTTGAAGGGGAAGATTTTGGGACATTTGACAGTGTCTCTCATGCAGCTAAGAGGCCCATCTTTGGCATCTACTGACTTGGATCCAATGTTCTCCCAATACTGCATTACTAGTAGACCATGGCAAAAATTAAAAGAATTCTGGGCATGGAATCATGAATTAAACTTGGCAGAATTTCTGCAAGTGCTGAACTGTGAAATGATAAGAACCTTTTAAACCAGCTAAGTTCCTCAAACAACTCACAGTTACCATCAAGAGATTCAGCAGATTCAGATTCAGCAGATTCAGAAAGAGCCTCTTGGCAGGGAAAAACTGCCCTTGCGGAGTGGATGATGTTCAGTCTGTGGTTCACATCGTTCTCTGTTGTGAGTCTCATTATTCTCTAAGCCTTTGAATTTCAGGCTGACTTGTGACATATGTACCTCCTTTTTCCTCATTAATCCTATACTAGTAGAAGTGATATCCATCTGAAATATACAGCACAGATATCAAGAAACTGCAAAAGGTCACAGAGCTTTAAAACATTAAAGACATTGTCCTTTTACAAAAAACAGACTATATGATACAAAACTATGAAAGCATCATACAGTATTCATTCAGTCAATCTATACAATTTATTGGCCATTCGTCTTACCACAGGGTAACTCTTTATGCAGGACAGCACTAAGAATAACAATATAAGGTAGTCATTTAGAACTGGATCGCTAGATGTACAGCAATTCAGATCTGAAACTCAGGATACTACAGAACAGGCAAGGGTACTGGTGCCACAGTTATAGGTCTCCTATGAAGAAATTATATCTTTTCCCGGCTTGGCATTTCAGTTAAGAAGGCCCCAGCAGTATGTTTCTGAAACACGTTCTTGCATTGCCTCATTAACTCAAGTGCATCTATTCCTGGGAATGCAGAGCTGCTGTATGAATTCAGAGAAAGAAGTGTCTCTTTAAGGAGACACTAAATCTACCCCAGTGTTTTTCAAACATCAAGACCTGTGGACTTTTAACTCCCAGAATTCCTCACTTAGGAGGTAGGCTGGCTGAAGAATTCTGTGAACTGGAAGTTCACGCATCTCAAAGTTTCTAAATTTGAAAAACAAAGCAAAACACACTGCTCTACCCTCTCCAACTCGCCTTTTTAGTTTCTGTTTTAAAGTGCTGCACATCCCTATAAATGTAAAATTTAAGCTTGTCCATAGCATCTCTTAACCATCTTTTGCTTCTATCCTTTCATGCTGATCGTTACCTATTAGTCCACAGGATAGGCAGCATTGTCATGAGGAGCAAAGTCATCCTCATAACTGTCCAAGCCCTGCTTTTTCCTCCATTCGAAAAGTATGTTCCGGGATGCTGCCATATACTTTGGAATCTGATCAATGTGACATTAGGAAGTGTTCCTCATTCCCCTTTTACAGATGGTTCTCAAGTTATGGGACAGCGCAGTAGCTCAGTTGTTAAGATGTTAGACTTGTTGACTGGAAAGCTGGCAGCTCAGGTGTGAGACCCAAGCGCCATGTGACAGATTGAGCGCCTGTCCTCACCCCAGTTCCTACCAACCTAGCAGTTCAAAAGCATGTAAATACAAGTAGATAAATAGATACCATTGTGTGGGAAGGTAATAGTGCTCCATGATATCATGCTGGTCGCATGACTGCAGAAATGTCTTCAAACAGTGCTGGCTCTTGAAACAGAGATGAGCACCGCCCCTATAGTCAGCAACAACAAGCACAGTAAAGTCCACAGAGACTTCTTAACCTTTACCTCGTCTTACAACCACAGTTGAGCCAAAAGATTTCCATTGCTAAACCAAGCAGTTGTTAAATGAGTTTTGCTCCATTTTGTGACCTTTTTTGTCATCATTGTAAAGCAAACTATTCCAGTGGTTAAGTGAATCATGTGGATTTGAAGTGAATCTGGCTTTGCCCATTGACTGCTTGTCAGACACCGGCTGCGGAGGCCACAAATGGCAATCACATAACCCCAGAGCATCGCAACCACCATTTGAAACACCTAACATTTGATTATGAGACTGAAGGGATGCTACAACCATCCTAAGCGTGAGGACTGGTCATATGTCACTGTTGTGACTTTGAACACTTGCTAAACAAATGGTTGTAAGTCGAGACTATCGGTATGGTTGTTAAAAATACAATTCCACTGTGTTCCTGCTTAAAACACAAGAACAGAAATGATTCCTTTTTATAAATTTCTTGCTGCAATTTGTCTTTGAGGCAGATTTTCTTTAGCCTGTTACTACTGTTTTAAATAATTTAAATTTTTGGTTGATTTTAAATGTAATATACTGCTTTTTTAAAAAAAGTCTGATTTTTATCTGAAATATACATATAGTAGTCTCAGGAGAGATGTTCAAGAGATTGGGGGAACATCTGTAACTAGACTCAAAGAATATAATGTATTGCAGATGTCACAGCGATACCTGTGGCATTCTATAAATTGCATCAGGGTGAGAATACTGCAATCATCAAAGGAGAACTGTTATGTGTATACTTAAGCCATCTGTTTTTGTTTCTTTAGCCCTGAGTCAACAGTAGAATTGCAAAACAAAGGAAGCAACCTTGGGATTTGTTTGTTGCAATAGATGCATCCAGGCTTAACAACTTCAGTGGGCCACAACGATGTGTAAATTACCCCATGTTGTATCATCAAGCAATGAGAAACCAAAAGATATGTATAGAGATATAAGCTCCAAGCCAGGGAAGCAATGGCATCCAATAGTGGATAAGGTAGAACAGTTTACCCAGGCAGAAAGAAACAGTCCTCAAAGACATGTCTGCAGTTTTGGTTTTGCTGTTTCAAAGAAATGAGAAGCATCTGCCACATCTCAGGCTTTCCAAGTTTATGACCTTCTAACCTCCAGTGTATGTACCCTCACCCTCCACTTGCTAAAAGGAAAGGAAAGCTATTATCATGCTTCATTAATAGACAGGCTGTGCTTGTGTGTAACTCTGGAGAGATTTTAAAATGTTGAGCTTTCTCTGGAAAGCAGATCTGGAAATGAGCCTCTTGGGAGGTGGAAAATAACTTTGACAAAGGAAAGGCGTAAAAAGAAAGGATGCTTCCTTCATGAATACCCAGACTCATCTACAGATAAGCTAAGACCTGAAGATCATCAACATCAAAGCTAAGACCTGCTGCACAAAATAAGGTCATCTGTAAGACTGGACGTAGGGCTCCCTCATGCCTGATCCCAGGTTGGGAGAATTTCATGCTATCAAAAGAGCGAGAGCAATGAAATGAGAGAGGGCAAGAGAATGGGTAACATAGTAAAAGAGAGTGTTGAAGCAGAATAGAGTTGTCCTCAACTTACAACTGCAATGGAGCTCAACATTTAAGTTCCTAAGTGAGACAGTTTTTAAGCGAGTTTTGTTCTATTTCACAACTTTTCTTGCCACAATTGTTAACTGAATCACTGCCGTTGTTAAGTTAGTAGCGCAGTTGTTAAGTGAATCTGGCTTCCCCATTGAGTTGGCTTGTCAGAAGGTCGCAAAAGGGGATCACCTGACCCTGGGACACTGCAACCGTCATAAATACATGCCAGTTTCCAAGTGCTAGAATTTCAATCACATGACATGGGGATGCTGCAATGGTTGCAAGCGTAAAAAATGGTCATAAGTCACTTTTTTCAGTGCTCTTGTAACTTTGGTCACTAAATGAGCTGTTGAAACTCAAGGAGGATTACCAATAGCAGTCGAACAGGTAATAGAAAGATGAGTGCAAAAAAGCAGTGAAAAAAGGAAGTGAGGACAGAATAGAGATAAAAACAAAAGAATGAGTGAAAGATTCATGAATGAGAAAGACTGAACAAGTATGATAATAAGAGAAAATCTGTAGATCTTCCACAAGGGTTCTGCATTTATGGGAATATGTAGAAGGAAGACCATAGACCTCATCCCACAGACCAGGTTCTGATGGATGTCTCTAAACAGGCTGGCCAAACCTTGTCTCTCTTCTGCCCAATTTCATATTAGAGCAGGCGTGTCAAACTAAATTTCATTGAGGGCCACTGCCCTTGCAGGCTGCCTCCCCATCACCGACCTGCAGTTGCTGTTCCCCACCTACCGTGGCTGCTGCAGGGGGACTTTCATGGTCACCTCCCCCTGTGGCCAACCCCGCACCTACACAGTTGCTGCAGCCTGCACCTCCCTGCGCCACCAGGGGATCACCCCACTCACCTCCAGGGTGGTCCTGTGGGCTAGATCCAAGGAGGCTGCATGCCGGGTCTGGTCTGCGGGTCTTGAGTTTATCACCCCTGTTTTAGGTTTCCTTAACCTACCTCACTAAAGTCATCAAGATGCTACCACTTGCTGGTCTCATTCTGAAGCAGAATAGAAATTGGCTGTTGAGAAAGCGCAAATTTTACTGACTAACTTTTGTGCTACACAAAATCTGCATAAACAAAGCATATTGAATCAATTGCCCAGATGGGTTCTAAAGCATTACATTACATCGGCTCTTTTTTATTTATTTAAAAGTTTCATGAAGAAACACACAGAGAAAAAGAAAAATTTTTTTTCAAACATTCAGCAAAACATTTTCCCCCCCTTCTGTCTCCCCTACCTTCTCCCCTCTATCCCCCTTTACCCCTCCTGACTTCCCAGAGCAAAATACAGAATATAGCCTCCAACAAGCGTAAGCTAAATTATGCTAATAATCTAGTAAAAAAGAAAACCTGCTCATTGTAATCTTAACTCTTCCTTTGCATAGCAAAATACATATATATTAATAATCTCTATTCAACTCAGTATTAATATCTCTTTACCAGCCACCTGAAAGTTATTTTTGTAAGAAGCATGCAAAATATCATTTCTAAAGTTTCTAGTTGTAAAATAAATCACCACATCTCTAGGTAGCTGCCTCTGCCTGGCAGCCCAGGAATTCACCCGATAAATTTTATCAATTTGACTCTAATTATCATAGGTTGTTCTCCCATGTGATTTGCCAAAATATCTGTAATCAATTCTTTCAAGTCCTCTTTATTGTTCTCTTTTAGTCCACGCACCCTTAAAGCAAATTCCATCAATCTATATTGCATTAACACAAGTTCATCATCCGTCCTGTCAGCTCTTATTTGGGTTTCTTTAAATTTGTTATCTGTATCCAACTTGGCACGATCAACTTTCTCTTCCAAATCCTCCAGCTTAGCAGCCACACATTTGAGTGCTAAAATTATGTCATCTCTTATCTGGTCATGCTTTTCATCCATGGCCTCTTTAATTGCAGATATTTGTTCTTGATTAGTCTGTTCTACTGCCTATTTAACTGTATGTCTTACTGTATCTTTTATAAGTTTCTGCAAAAGTTCAACATTCATAGTTTGTGGATCATAGGGATGATAGTTTAGATGCCTGAGCTGGGGAGGTCCCAGCACTTTTAGAAAGAGCAGGCTTCAGTTGTTTAGAAGACATTTCCTTAATTTGCTTTTCTTATTAAGGAAAGGAAAAGGAATTTAAAAAATCCAAATTTAAATATTCCACTTTAAATTTCTTTAAGAATCAGTCTTTTCTTTTTCTTTTGGGTATAAAAACCAGTAGTTTTAAACTGTTGACAAGCGCTTCCGCTTTAAACAAAGGCTTTCGCTACTTCAAAGCTTTAATCACTTTCGTTTTCACATCCTTTCATTCAAACCAGCGCCACCTTTGAAACTTTGTATCTTTCACTTCCCTTTAGATGGAAACTTTTTAGCCACTGAGTTAAGTTTCAGAAATAGTACTTGCTAGGAATCCTACTCCTGCTCCGTCTGTTCCAGTATGCTGTAGTTTAAAAAATCTGGTGCAGAAATGGTCACGCCGCTTCGTTCTGCTTATAGCAGAATCATCCCGGATGCGGAGCTTCTGTCAGATCTTCCTGGGGAGTTGTCACCTTTTCAGCGCCAGAGATAAATCCAGGGGCCCTAGGGGAGCTCTACCCTGATCTGACTGCTCACCTTTCCCTCTTCTCCCGGGGGAAAGGTTTTCCAGCCGCCAAACAGCTGATTTTCAGCTGTCAAAGTGGCTAACGTGATCACAGGGCTGGCGGACCCAAAGAGTCCGTCTTCCAGTGTCTTCAGTGCCACTGGAAGTCCGAAAGTGTGTGCATCTTATGGTGTGAATACGGAGCCGGGAGCCGCTCGCAAACGGCTGGACTGGGTGGTGGGGGGAGCAGGGAGCCGCTCGCAAACAGCTGGACTGGGTGGCGGGGGGAGCTGGGAGCCGCAGCTGCTCACAAATGGCTGGACTGCGTGGCGGGGGGAGTCGGGAGCTGCTCACAAACTGCTGGACTAGGGTGGTGGAGGCAGCCGCCCATTACTGGCAGAAGTCTCGCCCAGCTTCCCTCGTTGTCACCGCCGTTGGGGTCAAAAGGGCGCACGAAGCCGAGCTCCGCAGGCGCTCGAGAGACCCGTCTGCAGGCGGATCGGATCCCCCAGCCTGCAGGCGGATCGGATCCCCCAGCCTGAAGCCGCCATCGGAAGTGGTCTCTCTCTCTCTCTCTCTCTTATGTAGGAAAGCAGGAAGAAATATACTATTTCTGTTTTCCTCTAAAAACGTGGTGCGTCTTATGGTCAGGTGCGTCTTATGGAGCAAAAAATACGGTATTTATTGTCATGTTCTTTTCTGTTCATTAGTATCTAGCAGGGTTGCCACTATAATTTTATTTCTCATTTTCCTGACTTTCCCTGATCAACATTTGTCAATATCCCTGACCACCACTCAAATATAACCACAAGTTAAAATATGAATACGTCATGTTGCATTAATGCAAGGCTTAATGAAATGTTCCATTCTATAACTACAGAAGTCTCAACTGTAAAAATATTTGTCAAAGTAAGAGATTTAATGTCAACTTCTTTCAACATTAACTGCAGCAAAATATTTTGCAATTGCACCAAAAATTACACCAAGATACAGACTTCAATTTAAGTAAACCAAATGCTAACAAATGATGCAACATTTCTGTTGTTTTAAAGGTACACTAAACATTCTATCTAAAACAGTTTCTCTGAAGCCATATTACAAAATTTATGGCTTTGAGATTGCAGTAATAATCAAGTTAGAAATTAGAATACAAGTAATCTGTTTTTAAAGAATGAAGACTTAGAATACAAAACTATCATGCATATAGTTTTCTCTCTTTTATTTTGTTGCTCTTTCAGTTTCTCATCAATTGTTTCCTCTTCCATTTTGGCTTCTTCTCTGTCTGTTTTTTAGAATTTTCAAGATATTTAATCTGCCCCTCAAGTTTCTTATTTTCTTCTGAATTTCTTCTTGTTGATTATGGTGTTTAGCCTCCAAGTGCTCTGTGTAGGTAGCGTGAATGAACATGCCTGACTGACTGCAACAGATTCCTATCAATTACAACACACTGCTCAAGACAGTATCGTAAACCTGACATTGACAGACAAGTTTCTTCATGCACATTCTCAACATTGACTTAATTGAAAATCCACTTTCAACAGAAGCATTACTATGAGACAGGATAAGGGACGTTTTGACAACAGTCCACAGGTCTGAGAAACTTTTGTTGGACATCAAAATACCTCTGTAAAATGTATCCAGTTCAACTTCATCATTCTGTTTTGCAACATATACTTGAAATTGATCCTTGAACTTATTGTGGGCAGCTGTGGTTAAAGTAGTATATTGTAGCTTTGATTGTTCTGCTAGTGTGTCATTGATCTGATTGGCTGCATGTAGAGCTTCAAGAACAGCCCCTATTCTGGTGATTCCAAGATTTGGTTTGTATAAAATAATAGCAGGATCTAATGCTGATAGGCCACACACCATCTTGAATTTCAAAGGACTTCTCTCAATCAACTTTTCAACAACAGCTACTACCATGTTTTGATACCCTAAGCAAAACTCAGCCACTTGAACTTCACTCAGTTTAGTTTCTTTCAACAGCTTCTTTGCTACAAAGCCAAAGTCAACCTTGTTTCTGTCAAGCAAGTTCTCAATTTCATGTCAAATGCTAACAATTGGGAACAGGAAGACATGTTTTGCAGTGTTTCCAATTTTATGCAACGACTCATTAGCTTCTTGATTAGCTTACAATTTTTTTCATACAAAAAAGGTGACAATGGTTTTTGGCTTTGAAATCTTTGTAGAAACGGCTCACAATCTTCAACAATCATTTTCATGAAAGTCATTTTGCACTTCATAAGTGGATCTTGCATTGCAGCTTTGATACAAACTTCAGGTTTACTGTGGGAGAGTTTTGTTTCTTCCATATACTTCTTGATGTTATCAAAAACAGTCATGGATCTATCAAGGCACTTAACATTCTCCAAGCACCTAGTGGAGCAAAACGTCATGGGAAATAGTGTGCTTCCAGTCATAGCAGTATATGATGCCCTCCTAGCTGGGGAATCTTTGAACAGATAATACATATTGCACAAGACTGAATTTAGATCTCATTTCACTGCTTGCAATCCTGTTTTAAAAGACCCACATACAACATGAATTAATTAAATTAATTAATTAATTTAATCTTATTGGATTTATATACCGCCCTCCTCCCGAAGGACTCAGGGTGGTAAAGGCTACAAGTCTCAAAGTCAATCAATTCTTTTCCTTCTTCTTTACAGTCAAGGTTCATTTTAATTTCTTTTAGTTTTTTCAGAAAAGGTGATTTACATTTGGCCCATTCATAGATACTTGTAATAATTTAATGACTGGTAAAGAAAATATGCCTTCTTGAAACTTCTGAAGGTCTTCAGTACTAGCAGTTTGAAGAAAAACACTGGCTAGATACCGTGTGGAAACTTTATGACAGTAATTGTTCAAAATGAATCACTAAATTCATCTGTCCCTTTTGAACCGCCTTATGCTATAAATCTTTCCTCCACTGAAGAACTGTACACTGCCATGAACCAGAAAGAGAGCTGTGAAAATAATTATTGACCCCTCACATTCTGGACATAATCTGTTCCAACTTCTTCCCTCTGGATGCCAATACAGGGTATTGCAAACCAAAAAACTAGACACAAGGACAGTTTCTTCCCCCATGCCATCGATCTGCTAAACAACTAA
>JANHFO010008161.1:5754-16701 GCA_032468095.1 Pareas carinatus | reverse complement strand
AAGGCTGAATCAACCTTGAGCCAGTGAGAATCGAACTGCTGAACTTTTGATGGCTAATGGCAGATGGCAATCAGCAGCATCTCCACAGTCATGTCAAGATTCGGGCATTTTGCAACTGGAAGACATTTATGACGGTTGGAGCATTCTGTGATCACATGACCACCATTTGCACGCTTTACAACTGGCTTTCAACAAGCATAGTCAGTGAAGAAGCCAGCAGTGAAGTCACAAGTTGTGGTCATGTGACATCTCCATTAGCGATGGAATTGTATTTGCAAAAATGTACTCCACCTTCTATTTGCTATTCCATACTCTTCATTATCCCAGATATGAGTGAGGATGGGAGGTCAATATGAGACTTAAGAGTGAATAAAATTCCACAAATTCAGGATGGAAATGGCATAGATACAGGTGTCCCTGTATCTTTGGGAGACTACCCTTCACATACTCATCCGCTATCTTTTCCCGCCCCCTAAGCCCCCGTCCGATATATTGAATACCAGGGAATCATATTAAGCAACAGTTCTATTTAGTTTTCTCTGGAACTCAAGAGTATTCACCAAGCTGTCAAAACTAGTAGTAGCAGTCCGGAATAGTTAATCCCTAGCACAAGCCTCTCAGAGCTTTGATTAATAAGATTTACTAAGAAGCAGTTTATAGTAGCAAGAATTCCGGCAAGTAGTCTGTTCTCAAATGAGAGACCTCTGTATAGCAAAATAAGATGAGAAGTCTCTGGTTGTTCTCATGTGCTTTTCAGGTGGTGGAAACCTACCTCTTGTGAAAGAGAGGTAGTTTGCACTTGCTATTGTAAGTATTATATTTATACTCTTAAAACCAATTTTCATACAAAGTTGCAGTGATTTTAGTGCACATCTCTTAAAAGTGGAGTCACACATATCTATGTGTGATCTGGAGACAGACGAATATATGAGGTGAACTTTGTACTTCTGAAGGAATTCGTTTTTTAGTGCATATGGAAAAGAGTCATTTCTTATAATTGCAACATCTGGTATAGAAAAAGGTTTCTCTTCTCCAATCCAGGAAACCAGCTAGCCAAGAGGCAGTCAGCTAATCAAAATCAGAATCAGAATCAAAATTTGTTGGCCACGTGTGTTTGGACACACAATGGATTTGTCTCCGGTGTACATGCTTTATACCTACATGCATACAATAAACAAATTGTGATTACAATCATTTGATACATTCATGATCATAAAGTACATTCCTCTTGTCATGTACAGATCACTGACAAGTCATGTGCTTGAGATGTTTGGGCATCATGGCCCTAAGACTTGAGAATCTTGTACACATGGTTCCCTGAGTAATCTCATTTATTGCCTGCTCTTAAAGGTATACAATGCTGGTGACTCCAATGATTAACAAGTGGAACTCATAAAGCTTTTCCATCACCATCACATTGCAATAGTCCCCTGTTAACAAAGCGCATGGTTATGTATGTGCATATATTACACACTTTAAAAAACAAACCACCAGATTGTTAGTCTCAGCTGAAATTCATCTGACCCATTTCTCTTCAAAGCCCACAAAGCATTTAGTTAGATAGTGTTCTCGTTGAATGGGAAAGCCAGGAGATTAAAATCGACTTCAGAATATGTGGGTGCAGTGTCTTTCTCTTAACGATGGATCTTCATGGCATTGCTTGATAACTTCAGGGTGAGATGGTTCTAGTCAAAAGACACAAAGGACATAAGTTATGCAAATCATCGGGTGAATGGCAATCATCTTTTCTCTGATCTCAAGAGTTATATGTATTTTCCACTTGAAGAGAGCAGAGCTAATCCTGACACCTCAGAACTGGTGCAGAAAAACTTGTAGACCACTTCCGTGTCTAAGTCACAAGGGTCCTCCTATATACTCCTCAAACCCAAAATATTGAGCGGTATTTAATCATCCATTCCAAAGTATTTATAGCTACAGTATATGCATGGAGCTTTGTTAGTGGGGGTTCAAGTGTCCCCAACCCCTGGTCTGTGAACTGGCACCAGGCTACGGCATGCCAGCAACCAGGCTGCACAAACAAGCCAAGCTCCATTTATGGGATGCAGGCAGCATGCAAAACCATGTCCCCTGTAGTCCGCAGAAAAGCCTTTCTCCATGGAACTGGTCCCTGGTGTCCAAAAGTTTGAAGGCCACTGGTTTAGACCATATATATGAATAGACATAGGGACCCTTTAGCAGATAGAGCAGGGCAAAAGTTGATCTCCTCTCAGAGCATCTGTCCCACAAATTTTATCCCCTCCAATTGAACTGTAGTGAACAAGAATCCTATTTTCTTTCAGTAAAAGTCTTTGTTGAACAAATGCCAGAATTAAAAAGTGCTTAATGGCATCTGCTCTTTGATGCATCAAGGTTGCATCTCTTTGATTTATAAGTCTCGATGTCTTTTTTATACAATTATTTTAAAAAGCAGATAAAAAGTAATACAAATTCCAAAATGGAAACAATAAAAAGAAATATTGCAGAGAAAAGAATAATATAGAGAATGAATGAATGAATGAATGAATGAATGAATGAATTCCTGTAGCCACTAAGACCCCCCCCCCCGGGGATATTTCGAGGTGGGCACTTGATTGTCTGTTTCTTCTTTTGCCAAGCAGTAAAAGCATTACAAATTGACTATTTTAACCGCTGCTGAATTTTGCTTTGGCAGACCAGTGTTTCAGTGTGCAACCTATTACTAGTAACCTTGGGTTTTTATTATGGCTCCTGGCTATGTGGGTTTCCTGTAGGAAAAGGGAATATTAGTGTAAAGATTCCTTTTTTACAATGCTGAGAAGTCTTCCCTCCCTCCTTCCCTCCTTTAAGCGTTCTCTTTGGTGGAATTACTATTTTTTTCTTTCTTCCTATTTCTGTTTTTATTATTGGAAGTCATAATTATTCTTGGTAGTGTACAAAATATTGTGATCTCAAAATGACCTATTTTGATCTTAAAATAGATTACTCTGAGCTCACCAGAAATGCTCCAAGACTGTTCCAACCAAGCCCAAGGTGTTTCAGCTTGAAATAAAGTGCTTTTTGATACTGGAATATTTCCAGAACAGTCATAACAACATTGGGACTTGATAAGGTCGGAACAATCTGTTTTTTTAAATCTGAAGGAGCAGTTTTGAGTTCAAAAAAGGGTGCTTCAAGTGCAAAACAATTCAAATGAATCACTGTAATTTGCAATGAGATGAAGAATTTTGACCTTGCTGGTTGAGCAAATTGGAAGAAGCAATCCCCTATAGCAATGATGACGAACCTATGCCACGCATGCCACAGCAGGCACACATAGCCCTCTCTGCAGGCAAGCAAGCCAAGTCACCCCGGCATCACCCCAGAACTCAGCATGCTCAGAAAGGAGTAGCCGCGCCAGGCGGTGACATCACGGGACCATGTGCATGCTCAGAAAGAGAGTAGCGGCACCAGGTGATGACATCACAGCCTGTGACTCATTAGCCATGACTCATCCGTGCACTCGGTGTCTTTAAGTTAGCCATCACTGCCCTATAGGAACTTTCACCATACGTCTAGTGTTCTATTTGCAAGTGAAAATTATTTATTAGACGATCAATATCCAATGTAATTTATCTAGGACTGTCTTTGAAAATAGGATAGCTAAACTGATCTGAACGATTTCTCCCAGAGGTTAATGTGAACAAGAGGTTAATGTGAATCTGTGGTGAACTTTGTA
Organism: Pareas carinatus; assembly: GCA_032468095.1. Lineage (NCBI taxonomy): Eukaryota > Metazoa > Chordata > Lepidosauria > Squamata > Pareidae > Pareas > Pareas carinatus. The sequence goes on along the minus strand of JANHFO010008161.1, from coordinate 13,007 downwards.
CTTGTGCCCTTCCAAACTGCTTCTGAATATCTTGTGAATATTTGAATGAGCATTAGTCATTTGACTCCAAATGCCATTTTTAAAGAACTGATATTGTTTGCACAAATATCCTTCTTCTTCTTCTAACTCTCTTTTTTTTGACATTATAAAAATCTCCCAAGCTTCTGAGAATATGCTTTGTGATTGTAGCTTATTCAAAATCTATTATACCCTTTAAAACTGAAATTAAATTAAGCTAAATTGTATTGAAAATCAAAAGCACATGTTAAAGAATTAGGGATGCTGCCAGGTGCGGTTTCACCATTTTATTTATTTATTTTTATCCACTTTTATTATTTTTATAAATAACTCAAGGTACATTAAGTACATACTTAATACTCCTTCCTCTTCCTATTTTACCCACAGCAACTACACTGTGGGGTGAATTGGACTGATACAGTGATGGCCCAAACCCGCCAGGTGGTTTTCATGCCTAAGATGAAACTAGAACTCGCAGTCTCCTCATTTTTGGCCTGGAGCCTTAATATCTTTGTCTTAATGCTTATCAAAATCAAATCTTATATGGGATATTTCAAACTAATGATATGAAAGGCGCAGCCAAGGCTTTGACAAGAGAACTACTACGTCACTGAGTTCTAAAGGAAGAACTTCAACAAAACTTAATTTGTCAGCTAAGGAAATTGTTTTCCATGTCAGACTAGAGTAAATGTGATTCTACCTCTATAGGCCTCTTTGCTACTTCTTTTTGTAGGAGCAGAAAGGAAAGACGCAAATGCTAGCTAGTCATATATAGCTCCTAGATAACCATTGGGTCTTCGTTGCAGAGATATTTTCTTACCTAAACAGAGAAACAGAATGGCATGAATGGACAAAAAAATCCATGGGAATGCGAATGACTACTGACCTCCTGTTGGCTTTCCCATTGAGTTTTCCTGTGGGAAACTGGCAGCATGTGTCGGAAATCTTCCCTTCCCTTCCCTTCGCAGCAGGCAGGTACATCGTGGCTACTGTGTGGGGGAGGGATTGCACGAATGGCTGGAATCTATCAGGGAACATTGGAAATGAGAATCATGTGCCCTCAGTGGCACAGCAGCAGTGCTGAAGCAGCAGCAACCTGGCACCATTGAAGCAGCCAACATTTTCCAAAGGTTTATTCTCTCAGTTGTAAGGAGTCCCGGCATTCTGTAAGTTACCACATCTGAGGTAACCTTGGTTAAAAATGTTTTGTCCTATGATGCACAGTTTTGCCCAGTTAAAGGTTACAGCACAGGTATATGGATGTCTAACTCACTGTGGTATGATGTCCATGACAAATTTCCAATTACACATACACACTCCCTTTTTACAACCCTGAAGTCCCTATTTGGGTAGAGGTGGGGTGACTGGATGGAGCTGAGCGTTTACTGGCTGAATGCCATTCCTAATGCCTCGTTAGAGTTCACAGCAGATGTTTTGTCTTTTTGCCCCAGGTGAGAAACATCTGCAACTACCTAGAATTGAACTCTCAATCTTCCAAGTGGGAGGCAGGCATCTTCATCACTAGGCCATCACGCTCCCCCTCCCTCTCTCTGTCACTCTCTCTGTCACTCTCTGTTTGTCTCTGTCTTGCACACACTTGTATAAACAAAAATTTACTTTTGTTCTTATGATTTATTGTTTTTAATACCACATGGAGGGTTGTGTAAGATCTCAGTCTTTTCTAAAAGGAGTGGTATATAAGCCCTTAAGAAATGAATGAATGAATAGATATCTTTCAAGAGTCTTTCTTCAGAATCATCAGAAATATCAGTTTCAGTAAGCAGCATAGTTCAAAAGAAATGACAAAGACAGTACTTAAACACTTGACTAATTTGAAAAATTCATAAGGGATAATTGGTAACATCTTTTGGGGCTTATTTATAAGTTGCTACTGAAATACAATTCAGAAACTAAACAAGTTAACAACTATGATTCAATGGATGCATAATTTAAACAGTACAATAAATATATGCAACAATGAGACCAGTAGTAAAAGATAAATATTATATTTTTGCTAATATAACACTTAGAGAAAACAGGTATAAGATATTTTATTGCTGGTATATTACTCCAGCACAGATTGCCAAAATATATAATTCATATTCTAAAACCTGTTGGAAATATAATACTCAGAATGCAAATGTACTTTCATATTTGGTAGCAATACTTCAAAAGTCAACAATTTTGAAAATGATTTATTACAGAATGAAATAAATCTTAAAAGATGAATCTTCTTCCTGCCAGCAGTTTTTCTGCTAAGCTTCACTAAACTTCATATCTCTCCAAAATATACAAAGCTGATTTATGATAAATTTTAAGAATGCTTTAAGAATGCTTACTGGATATTAAACAGAATTCTTTCTTTATAAGAATGGGAAATCAAATATGGATCAGTGTCAAAAATAACTTCATATTGAAAAGCAAGTCTGAGGTGGAATTTAAAAAGAGAAGAAAACATTTATTTGGAAAAGGAATATAGAACAAAGTCTGATACACAAGAACATAAATGAAAAAAGTGCATTTGAAAATCTAAATATAAATGTAGCTGTGTCTTTCTTAAAGAGGGCTGGAAATAATGAAAGTATTTACTTTTAAAGCTCAAAGTCTTTACCGGGTGAATCTAATGAAATATCTGGTGTCCCCACCTCACCCATCTTTCCCCATATAGTCAGTTAGAGAAATGGTACATTGTGCGTCTGTATTTCTAATTACAAAAGTCCCCTATCACAATACAAAATAGATCCTTCCATGAAATAACACCAATATAATGTTAAGCATATGACTTTGCTATATTCTCTTTTATTTACAAAAAGCAACATTAAACCTCAAAAGAGAAAGCCCAGTCCTGGGAAAACACAGTGGTTCCAATGAGTAAAAGTGAGGCATGACGGCATACGTACAATCAATATTTTCCTACCTATTACAAGAGATTAAGAAGGCTTGTAGGAATACTAAGATTGAGCTAACTCTGATGTTATATAAATAAACTTCCCTTCTCCATCTCTTTTCACTTCCTCTGCATAAAATCCCAAGTGTCCCATCTCTCTGGAACGTATCGGTGGGACATGCTGGATTCTGAGGGGAAGGGGTGGAGGATCGATCTCCTATATTGTATGATCTTTTTTCATTTACATAGGTCCCAAATTTCATCAATGCATCTCTACTACCTCATGAGCGTATCATGGCTCAGGAGATTGACAACTACTTCCGCCATGAGCTTATCTACAAGCGGAACGAGCGGATGGGCAAACGAGTGAAAGATTTGCTGGAAGAGTATCCAGATAAAAGCTTCTTCTTTGCATTTGGAGCTGGTAGGTATACATTTTAGATGTATTTTGAAAGATAACATGGATGAATTGATTCTTTGTGTTGGCAATATGTGTTGGTAATAAGGAAACATTCCATATTACTCTTGCAACATGAAATCATTGCACCTTCAACGCCAAAAATGGCAATTCTTCATAGCCATTACGGATGAGTTGCGCCGTCATTAAACATCTTCAATATCTCATTATAAAATCCACTATCAATGGATTTTTCTGGGATGTTTTCTTTTCTTTTTTATGCGGTTTTATTGTTTTTACTACGGTACTGTATTTGTTTCTGATGTTTTTATTGTTTAAGCTGGCGAGAGTTGCATTGTGAGATGGGTAGCCATATCAATTCAATAAATACATAAATAAATTTAAATGCAGTCGCAAAAGCAAGCGAGTATGGTTAAATTCAGAGTGACAGCATAGTTTCAGTATTCTACAAGGATATCATTTATAGCTGTATTCTATGCCTTTCCTCGAGGTGAAAATTATCTCTTAGGGAAGTAAGGATTTAGGCTCCAACCTAAATATGCAAAATTTTAATTGGACTTATTATAACATAAAATTGCCTTAAAGTGATGTTTAAAATATAGCCTCACCTGCTGGGCTGTATCTTATTCCCAAGTATGAATCTGGTCTGAGAAGATTTTGGAAGATGTAAGGCAATCCACTGGCTATAAATTTGACAACTTAAATATTTAAAAATCAGCAGTGCTTCTTTTCATTAAAGCATGTATTTATGCCTCCAAATGACGGTAGTATTTCTAGGGGATTTTTTTTCTGTTAAAATTGACTAGTCTATAATGTCAGCTCTGGAGGAGCTACTGGAATACAGCAGTTCTATTTCAGTGTTTATTTTGTGAGATAATTAAATGATCTCCGATATTATCTGTTCTGGCATGCAAAAATATTATCTGCATGATGTCCTTTTCCCTTAAGGAAAGACTGATCAGGCACACATTTTCCAGTCAGGCTTTAAATACTCCTGGGTGTTGACATTGTGTAAATTAACATCTATCACTTCTCCCTGAATTTCTGTTGGCATGTAGTGTGAAGTGTTAATGTTGGCTAATCCCTTTGATCATTGATGTTAGTGGAATCATTGGGATCATTGGTGTTATATGTCAGCCATTTTTAAATTTGAGGGCACTCCTGGCAGAAACCTATAATTAAAGATTTATTTAAATATATTTTTGAAACTCTGCACTGATTTAAAGGTGCAGGTTTTGTAGATGGATGACAATGGTTCAATAAATCAGAGTTGCTTTTGGGTTGAACCATAGGGCTGCCCTACTTTGAAGCTTAGCAGTTTTGCAAGGATTTATGGGTTGCTTTGACGGCACCCTGCTGGATGATCTCTAAAGCCCACCAAGATCAGGGTTATACAAGTAATCCTCGACTTACAACCATCCATTAGAGTGTCACCTTGATTGGCAAAGAGCTGTGTGAATGGGCCATATGCCGACATCTCCCCAACTGAAGCTTATTCATGTTGTGGGATCTGTCTTGTTCAAGGCTGAAGGGTGCTTCCTCTTTAAACGTACATACGGAATGTAAATATCAGAGAAAGGATCTATAATTGTGCAATAGTTGAAGGCCCTTTGGGACAGCAAAGTTCTGTTCTGTTCTGTTTATCAGGATGCAAAACATTTAAAAGACTATAAATCTGGGTCTGTTGTCAGGCTTGAAAGAATGAATCCACTTTTGGAGGGACTGGGGAAAGAGGACAAAAAAAGAAGCCTTCATTAGAACAGTGGGTGCCTCTCTTTATTTAGGACTAGATGAAAAGGCTGTGGCTTATTTACCCACTTGGGTAGAATTGATACTTACAAGGAGATCTCAGTTTCTCCCGTTCTTGAGTTTGAACACAGAACAATGACTGCCAAAGTAAATTGACCTCCCGAACGAATGCCTGTGTTCATGTAGTAGGATAAGGATAATGGAGAGCTGAGTGCAAAAAGAGAAGGAGGGGCTTCTGCTGGCACAAGGGTCCCTGGGCCTTTCTCTTTGGAATCACTCAAGTGTGTTAGGCCAAAAGAGGAAACAGATGAAAAGGGTTTCTGCTCCGTATCATGCCTCTGTGGACAGACCCCCACAGGAGTGAGACTGCTTGATCTTACGCTTTCGTGGTGAATTCTAACTGTGTTCATTCAGAGCTGCTTTAAAAGAAATGTTGAAAGTGGTAGGCGAATCTCTTAAATTAAAGCAGTTCTGTAATTGCTGGAAACCCTAGGATGTGCCTGTGTTTGGACAACAGCATCCAAGTACATTTCTGCCAAGGGTTTCTAGTAGAAAGTAAGCAATTTGCAATGCAAACATGAGATCCCTGCTGCCAGTTCAGTTGTGCAGGTAGATTTCAGGACAGGGAAGAGACAGATCTTCATAGGGTGAGTGCAATTTGTTAAACACTAGAATGTTGTTGAAATATTGGAAGATTCATTCTACGTGCTTTTGGACCTGCCTAAACTAATAAGTGAAATCATTTTTATATGTGTCTGTCTGTGCGTATGTATGAATTTTCCATTCCACACATGTTCTGACAATTGTTCTTCTCTTTAGCCTTGGCATCTGCTTAATTATTTTTCAGTAGCGGTAGAAGAAATTGATAAGGATCAAGAATATTGATAATAATTTCAAAATTAAGGGAACAATATGCAATAATTGAGCGTGATAGCTAGTTTATTCAGAGCAATCCAGTGCATGTTCATTCAGAGATAGAACTGCATTCATTGAGATTCATTTTTATGTGTGTGCAGAATTACATCCACATCAAATAAAAAGGTAACCAATTGTCTCCTAGAATTTGATTCCAAAGTCCACTTCCATGCAAGAATCCAAATTAAAGCAACCATGAGTTCTAGTCCTGCCTTAGTCATGAAAACCAACTGGATGTCCTTGGGTCAAGTATTCTATCTCAGCCCAACTCACAGAGTTGTTGTGGGGAAAAGAAGAGGAGGAAGTTGTTTTAGATAGGTTTGCTGCCTTGAGTTATTTCCAAATATAATAAAGGCGAAGTACAATTAAATTAATATCTTCTCATCAGGCTTATCTTTTTAGGTTCAGTGTTTGCAATTCCCTCAGTCTTTTTCCATAGAGATTACCCACATAGATCTTTTCTGAACCTCTTCTAGTTTATCTGAATCCATCTTAAGGATGATTCTTAAAGTGTGATGCTCAGAACTGAACACAATGTTCACAATAAGGACTAATTAACTCTAAATGATGTGCAATAAATTAATTGATGCACCCTAAAATTGCATTAGATTTTTTTTCAGCATATTACATTGTCATTCTTGGTCAGCTACAATTCCAAAATCTTTTTCATGTCCATTTCTTTACCCGATAAAGGTAATTTTGAGTTGTATTTGTCCTTTACAGTATTAATTTTCCCCTTTTGTGTCCTCTGCAAATTTGTTAAGTCTTTTGTCCACTTTTCATCCAAGTCATTAATAAAAATGTTTTAAAGTATAGAACCTAGAACTAAACATGTGCTGCTCCAGTTAGCGTCTCCCTGAGGACGAAGAATTTTTGATACAAAGTTCTTAATCTGATTTTCAATCCAGAAATATATCCACATAATTTCCGTGCCATGCAGCCTTTGTAAAACTAGCTTGATATTCCAGCATGACTTTCTGAAATGACAGAGCACATGTATATTTACAACAGCTTCATAACATGCTAAGGGAAGCTATTTAATCAAAAACGAGTGGTTAGTCTGATAAGACTTGCTCCTGATAAGTCCATACTGACCTGTAATAATCACCCCATTGTTCTCAACCTTCGCAAGTAATCAGTCACTTTTTGATCTGCTCTAGAAGTCTCCCGGATATCAATGTCAAATTGACTGATTTCCTGGATTCTCCTTTTTTGAAGACAGGATTTTAGGATTTATAAAAGGAATACATATAGGGTTCAGTTAGA
>JANHFO010008160.1:19254-32149 GCA_032468095.1 Pareas carinatus | reverse complement strand
AAGCATTTGAAATAACAACAACTTTCCATTTTAGGTGAAAATGTTATGGCGCTGTAGGTATAGCCATACCGTAGTTTTCTCTCTGCTAGCCAAAAAACAGCTGTATGCTATTCTGTATAATACAATTGCTACATCAGAAATCGTTGGGGTGGAGAGGAACATTTCATACAGAATGGTTAATATGGAATGCTGATTTGACAAATCATTGGAGAGGTAACTGATACACCAAAATGTCCATTAAACTGAAAACTGTTATCATTTTGCAGCAATTAATTTCATTTTCATAATGATGCAAATTATGTAATTTGCATAAGGGTGTTATTCATTTATGTAAATTATGCTGTCTCCCTCGAGATATCATCATGCAAATAACAAAACAAATAAACAAACTCCATGAATAACAAAAATGCAATTGCTTAGTGCAGGCTACTTCAGATGCAATGGACTTTGTTATTTCAGGAGGATGTCCAGACAAAAATTTGTATCTCAAGACTGTTAAATGGAAGTCTATGAAATCAAGGTTTTACTGTATTTAGTTGATGGGTTCAGAAATTATATGCTTGTTCTTCAGAGCATTTGAACAGACAGAGTTAATTTCATGGTGTTAAAGAGAAAATCTTGTTTGTTATTCTATTTTTAACAATATATTTAATTTTTACTAGCTCCCAAAACAAGTTTGTGCATCCTATCACTATATCTAATCAAATGCAATATAAACCAATAACATGCAATTAGATATTATTTTGAATATTTAACTATGGAATTTGTATGGCTGTTAAGTGTAAAAAGCCTTTGGCAATACAGATGTCTTGTACAGCAATAAAAAATGTAGGATTTTGTATGTTTCCTTTTTAAATTTTTTTTACTTAAGCTACTATTCTCCTATATTCAACCCTCTCAAACAGGGCAGTTATTTTTTTATTAGACCAAACTATTATTTCAATGTAGCATTTAATTTTCTTGTTATTCTTTTTTTTAAGCTTTATTGCAATATTGTAGAATAACTGTATCTGGCTTTTAAAAGCTTGTTTATAATGTTCAAATTGACCACAAGAGGGAGTCTCCCCTATTGTATTTAACTAACAAGTAAAAAATATATTAAATAGTGTAGCTGTTCTCATTTTAGATGCCCAAAAACTTTAGCATTCAACATACGATCGTGATCTGTGCCTGGAACGCCGAAAGGTGGGATCTGTTTGGTTTTTTTCCTTTTGTCGCCTCAGCACTGCTTCCCACTGAGGACCTGAATCAACCATGTCATTCTCTTGTCGTAACCTTTCCAAAAATTAACATAATGATAACAATAAGAAATTATGAAAATTGCAGTTCAACAGATGTGAAAAGTGTTAGATTGGGAAAATAATCAGATAAGCACCTTAATATTCTGGAAATTTAATATTGAAGACAAACACCAGTTCTATTTCATGATGTAATTTATATAAAGTTCAGCACTTGACATACTTGCTTCTGTTTTAATGTTATTTTGAGATATTGAGCATTTATTCACAAACTGAAAGCTAAAAGTAACAGTGTCATAAGATGACTGATTCTAGTAGCTAGAGATTTAAGTAAAATATATGTACTCTAATGACCCAGCCAGCAAATTTAATTATATTTATTTATAAAACAAATATCTGCTTCAATCTCAGACGTGAAGTGACTTACAACCAGTGCAATAAAATAACCCCAGTAGAAAAAGAATCAATACTCATTAAACCAGAAATCAGTTATTAATACTAAAAAGATAACAAATAAAAAATAACTTGGATATAACAGTAACATTTATCCCCAAAAGGCTCAGCAGAACAACAATGTTTTAACTCTCTGTTTTTGAATGAATGGGAAAGGAGAGAAAAATACAAACAGAAAAACACAACAAAACACAACACACAATTTCATGGTATGACAAAACTAAACCCAATTTCATCTTTACTAAGATGGTTAGTTATATATCCATGCCAAATATGCATCTCTGACTGATTTATTCAAATGATCCAACATTTCCTTGATGTAATCATTTCGAAGACCCCTGTTCAGGTCATCTAAGATACTGATTACTCAGTTTGAATTATTTCATTAGGAACTACCCTTCCCACCTCCCAAATTATCCTCTGGATGTTGTCTGCAAACAGCAAGCAAGAAATCAGTTTTCATCTTAGGTTACTTTTCTAAAAGTGCACTGGTAAAACATTCTTAAAGATTCAGATTTTATTAAATATAAAATAGCTACCAACATTTCTGGTTGATTGTTTTAAAAAACAACTGATCGCTTCTGCTTTCTTTTTGTTTAGTTTTTTAATACACGAAACCAGCCTGGAGAGATTTAATCCTTTTGCCTTGCCTGAGAAGGCTGCAAGCTGCTTTCATCTCTGCTTTCTAAATGAAGACTGTGGGGGAAAAAACAATATTTTCTCCAAAGATGAACATAATCATAATGTTCATGAGGAATATTCAGGGTCTAAGTTACTCATAATTCTGGACTGCTTCTAATACGTGAAGGGAGTCTGACAACCTCTCCTATTTAAAGGAGAAGAAATAGAGTTTCCGATTTTTTTCAAATGAAAATTAACCAGCCAGGAAAATATTATTCACAGAAGCAGTTTTTATTTACACCATAATCTTTAAATTAAGTATAATATATATATATGCATATGATTCAAAATATGTGCATAATTTTTTTAATCACCTATGTCTCTTCTTCCGATGTTCTCTATTGGAATTTTCTGATTCACTACCACTGCTGGTATTGCAACGGGATCGTGATCTATAAAGGAGAAAAACAGAATGACTCTGGCAAAAAGTAAAATATAAGAGTATTCTATCTATCCATCCATTCAATGTTACATGGCCACCTATCTCACACAAGGTGGCTCTAGGTGACATACAATAAAAGCAACAATTAAGGCAGACTATAAAACCACTTAGCTACCTACTTACACATAAATAACAACAAGATTGCAAGATGGTTATATGTGGTGCAGCCAATGTATGGGTTTCCTGCTGCCAGGGGATTCCCAAGCTTGATGAGGGAAAAAATGTTTTGAGTGCTTTCCAGAAGGCCATAGGGGCCAAGCTCACTTCAAGGGGGAATGATATTCTAATGGGAGGATGCCGTGGCAGAAAAGGCTTTTCTCATAGTTTCCATCAGATGGAATCCCTTAGCAGACAGGATATGCAACATGCCTGTCCTGTCAGATCTGATGGACAAGTAGATGTAACTGAGGAGAAACAGTCCCTCAAATGAACAGCACCTTGAATTGCACCCTAGAAGCAAATTGGTGGCCAGTGCAGCGCACAGAAGTATAACATCTGTCCTCCTAGGAACACACATATGATTGACCATGCCATGGCGCTTCACCAGCTGAAGCTTCTGGATATTCTTCAAGGGCTGCCCCATGTAGAGTGCATAATTACATCAAACTTATATATTTGGAAAAGGAAACAATGGGGAGTTTTCCCTATGAAACAACAAGAGTTATTGTCATTACTAATGCACTTTCAGTATTATTAATGCTGCATTACTCTGGTTACCAAAAGTGTCTACAGATGCACAAATTAGGTGCTTGGAAAACTCCCATTATCATTCAAAGCTGATGACAAAAGAAAAAAGAACCCAGATAGATCTAAAGAAATGCTAAATTTGCATTAAGAAGGAAGTGGAAAGAAGCAGTGTTGAAGAAACCTGTACAACAGTCATAGAAAATTTATGGTCAGGTCTCACCTTCTTCTAAAAGGCTGCGCAGGTTCATTTTCACTTCCACCTGAAGGATGCCGTCGTGAATGAGGAAACTTTGGAGATCTAGTTCGCTCACTAGGAGAATTATAAAGTCCACTAGGGTCAAAGAAGAGTAAGAATAAAAAAAAACCTCAAACATATTATTTTACAGTAGTTATCCTAGCACATTTACAGTAGTCCTCAACTTATGACCGGTTATCATCTAAAGTTGTGATGGACTTGAAAAAAGTTACTTTCGGTCCATTACCAAAATTATGACTGCCGCACCAGTCCTGTGGTCATGCAATCGCATTTTGGGTGCTCCGCAATCAGCTCATATTTACGACCAGTTGCAGCATCTCACGGTCACGTTTTGCTACCTTTTCACCATTTTCCAGCAAAAAAGCATTTATTGCATAATCGGATTTGAACTTATGACCATGTGATCCACTTAACAGCCACATGATTTGCTTAGCGACTGTCATAAAATTGGTTGTGAAATTAGAGTCTGGTCACATGGTGTCTCAACTTCCAATCACAATGACTTAGGACAAAAACTCTGGGTTCAGTTCTGGTTATAAGTCAGGGATTACCTATAGTTTTATTTTACAGTTACTTTATGGAGAGAAAATATTGGTATTTTCTATCCTAACAAATACACTTTTTAAAAAGTGTACAGTCAGGTTGACGATGGTGGTTCTATTACTATGGAAAAATGAATACATTGCACTGAACTCTTCTCCAAACATATTTATGCAGTGAGATAGAACATTTGTAGATAGAACATTATTTACAATCTTACACAACATGCTAGGAAAAAATTCACCATTCCTTACCAGCTATGCAGAGATAACAGACTTAACAATTTGCATATTTCTCTTAGTTACTTTTCACTAGAGTACTTTTCCGTAATTATTCATGGTAACAGGTAAGAAAAAAATGCAATTAGCAAATAGTCTTGTGAAATAATATTTGAGAAAGACCCCTTAAAATTTATTTTTCCAATGTTTTGCTAAAGGTTTTAAGAATATGTACTGTTTTGTCTCCTCCAAACAAAACTGCAAACATTTATAATTTCTGAATTTTAACCAATGTCTTCATTTCAACGATGGAAATGTAGGCCTTATATCAACATGTAATATCTATGAAACCAATTTCTTCAAAGTCCACACCTGTATTAGATCAACGGAAAGCTTGTAAAATAGTTGCCCAAACTTTCTTTGCAGATCCATACAGAGGTGATGGAAAGAACGAGAGTCGAAAAGAGACCCCTCTGCAACCAGCACCTACTCACATTTCATACAGAAATCTCAGATATAAATGAAGGGAATTATAACTGGCTTGGCTCCCCATCTCTTTAGTTCTTCCTTCTCCCCAGAAAAGTCAGTATGTTTTCACACTCTTAACTTTTGGAAATAGCAACAACTGGTAAGAAAGAACAGCTACTTGTCTTGAAGATGGGACCTAGCTACTGTGTGCAGTAAACCCATTTCAAATTTCCATATCAGAGCTTAGCAAGTGATAAAAAGGCACTAATTTTAAGACACTAGAAATATGACAGCCCTTCTCCAACCTATGGCTCTTATTAAATAGTAAAGCACCTCTATCATTCAAAGAACTTCCTTTTGCTTACAATAACCTCTCTCTTCTATTGTGTCATCAACATTTAACTAACATGCCCTTGGATATAACCCAAAGCCAAGACTTTTTAACAAAGGCTATGAATAGTTTAAGAAGCTAAGTTTTCAATAATCATGATTTGTTATAAAATGTGGATTGTTTTTGCTTTGTCAGCGTGTGGATGGCATTCCAATTGTGCTTAGTCACAGGCACCTCTTTGCACAAGCTAAGTAAGCTTTTTTCTTAATCAAAATTAATTGCAGATCCAGCAGTAAAAATGAAAAAAAAAACATTTAACTTGGGTGGGATTACCATAAATAATTTATTTTAGTCATCTTCTATTCTCTTCAGAGTGTATTATTTTACTCTGTGAGTGCAACCATCAGGAAATCCTATTTAAAACAATATTTACTGAGATTTCATAAGGACATTGTGTTTTTTTCTCCTTTGCTCTTTGCAAAAACAGCAGCAAAAGATATCAGCCCTCTGGTATGGAAAGAACTCAAGATAAAGGAGGTATTGCATTGCTAAAGATTCACTGCCAGGAAATATGCCAGCAATTATTGTTTGGGGAAACTCAAGAGCAGTTTAAATCTGAGAAGTTGGACAACAAAGAAACTAGGAAAAAGCGATTTTGTTTCTAGGCTCAGAAAGAATGGGCTGAAGCAAATCAGGACCTGTCAACTAATGTCAAGCAATGCCTTCAGTTTGGATTTAGTATAGATTCAGATCAACGTTAATCTAGGCAATCAGCGTTAATCTAAGCAGATTTTGAGTTAGCATTATAGCACAGAGATGCCTGCAAATACATAACTTCTAACACCCTGTGTGTACTCTGTTATAAGCACAAGCTTACCTCTGAAGACAGTTTTCTTCCCAAGGTGCACTGCTTTTACTTCTTTGGGTTTCTGGACTGCTTTCATTTTTTGACTTTTTAAAACTGGTAAGCATAAAAAAATTAATTTAGAACTATTTGTGGAAATGAGCAAGCATAAATCTTATATCACAAGCTTAGACATTTATTTCTAGGTAATTTTCATAATGAAGCACTTTTGCCACAATTATCTGGGGGGAGCTATTCAAGTGTAGGAATTGTTCGAGTTGAAATGATTGTTCAAGTGATTTAAAATACTATTTGTGCTTTTATATATTATACATTTGAGTGAAGCAGAACATCCCATGCAATCTAACTATTCTATATGTAAGTTTTTTATGTGTTTAAGTCATCTTGGCAAATTTTGTCATTTTATTTTTTTAGGATTTTGATACTGTAGTAGAATAGATTGGGTAAGCAGTTACTCTCTTTACACAATAGACTACATAAATATAATCCCATCTAGACTATTATCAGTGTTGGAACAAAAGATGGGCATCTGGAGCTAAGCTGCACATTCATGTGTAGATAGGCAGGCACTGCGAAGAACTGACCAAAGTAGTTTTGTAGTAAAAAATCTATACTGCAGAGACTATCACAATGCTGTGTTTCCTGCTTCTAATTCCGTCATTCAGTCCAGAAGGATAAACATGATCAATGGTCTTGAAGGTTGCTGGCAAAACCAACGACAGTTGCACCATCATTAATCTGCCTCTCCAGATGTCATTACAAGTGCAATCAATGCTGTCTCCATATTATTCAGCCTGGACCCTAACTGGAAGGGGTCCAGATAATTCCCTTCCTCCAGGGTCTCTGGAGAGGCAAACAGACCATTTTCTCAACAGTCTTCATTGAAAAGAGAAGAAGGTTGGAGACTGGCAAACATTGTCCAATACTGTTGGTCTAGTCATTGCTTCATGAAGATGGCCATGCCTTCCTCTCTTCAAAGAAGGCAGAACCACCTGAACTCTTTATCCATTATAATTTGACCATTTCTATTTTTTATTATATATTCTAACTATTTTCCCTACATCTAATGAAGGTTTTTCTGCTTCTTATATAATGTTGCCTGTTTCTTGAAAGCAACCATAAATACTCTCAATCTTGCTCTTATATTATTCCACAATATTATATATTGTACTAAAAATTCCAAATGACCTTCAGCCAAACACAATTTTCAAATAATTATTTAGTTAGAGGAAAAACTGTGAAATTCTATGGCTGCATTTAGAAATCTGATTTGTGACTTTATTATAAAGTACTGTATATATAAAAGTTGCCAACTCTTTTATAAATTAGTGGGCATAGGAACTGATATAGTAAACAAACAAACAAAATCAAATTTCATCCTATTTCTTCTTGCATTAATTCTACTACTGTGTTTCCCCGAAAATAAGACACTTTTTAATATTAATTTTTGCTCCCAAAGGAGCGCTAGGTCTTATTTTCAGGGGGTGCCTTATATTCCAGCGAGAGGCAAAAATGTAAGTAGGTCTTATTTTCAGAGGATGTCTTATTTTCGGGGAAACACGGTATAACTACCATAACTTTTATTCTGCTGGTTGTAATTAAAATAATATTTTCTATTTTATTCATGAGCATCCAGGCATGTCTATTAAAACCTCCCACAGATTTTCTAAATACAAAAAAAATCTATACATTAAATCTAACATTTATTCATTTCTCCTGTTAATAGACCCAGTTCATTCTTCTTAAAAGGAGATCAAGAGGTCATTTTTTTTAGCTTTAGATACCCAGATGCTGATGATATCAATTTTTTCACTTCTTTTATCAGTACCTTTTAATTGGTGATGGAGCAATAATTTTGGTTTTTCCTTCATTTTCCCCGGTTTCTTTATGTGTAATAACTTGGCTTGTACAATTTGATCCTGAAATGAAAAAAGAAAATGTCTAATGCTAGAAATTTTTAGGATTCTCTTGCACTTAAGGGTAAATCTTTTTCTAAACATTTTCATTTAATTATATCCTCAATCTCTTAAGATCACAACTGTTACATATTTGTTATGCAGCCATCTCAAATTAGCCAACACAATGCTTTCTCAATTAAAACCTAAACTAGTGATATTTCAAAAATACCAGCAAAGATTATGTTGGATAAGAATATGAGTATTTTAATGGAGGGTTTTATTGAAGCATTATGTAGCAGAAAAAAGGCTATAATGCTTCAATAAAAACCCCAAAATACTCAGTATTCTTATGCAACATAATTTTCAATTTTTCACATAAGAAGCCATTTTTCCAATAGGAAAGTAGCATTTATTAACTAAACACTTCAGTATCATAATAATATGGAGAACACAAAAATAACATAATACTAACTGAATATATAAAGATTTAAAGTAGATCTTTTAAAAGTATCTGAACACTATGTAGAAGGTTTTATGTATGTATTGTTCCATACTCTAAAGCTTAGCACATAGTGTTAAGGAACTTGTTTCAGCCCTGCAGAGTATTAATTGAAATATTGCAATTCAGAAGATTTATTTATTTTTATTTATTTTAATTAAATTTCTATACCGCCCTTCTCCCAAGAGACTCGGGGCGGTGTACATTCAGAAATAAAAACACAGAAATACAATCATACAAAATTAAAACCCGTTAAAAGAATTATACAGACTGGCCTAAACTAAAAAAATTTCAGATAAATTTTAAAATTAAAAACCCCAATTAAAATACCAAATATAAAAGAGGGATCAGGACAGCCCAGCTTGGGAAAACAGAAAGATACAGCTATACTGTATAATGAAAAGGGGCAAGCTATATTAAATAGAGTTGCTAATAACATTAAATTAGCCTTCTACTATAAGAATGAATCTATCACATAAAATCCCACTATAGTATAGCTTAAGATATTTAGAGGGTATCAGGTGGCCTACATTTCAGGTTCATTAAGAAATACACTTCACTTGATACAGTTTCAAAAATTCATTTAGTAAATAGTCAAAGTCATTTCAAAGAGGTATGTATATGAAAGAGTTGCACATAAATTTCCAGAAAAGTAGAAAATACATATTTCAGGTTAAGATCTTTAAATTAAATTTTAAAAAGTCCTAAAAGTAGAAATCAACATGGTACAAAGTCCAAAAGTGTCTATGTTACTTTATCACATAAGTCATAGTTTATTTACTGTAATTGGCTGCATTTGTACAACATGCTCAGCTAAAAAGAAACAAATTGGCGTAGCCCAATCTGAAACCCCACATATGATTATCGATTGGAAATGATATCTGTGATAGAGGAAAATGTATTGCTTATATATACTGATTAGCTACAGTTCTGTATACAGCCCATACAATCAGCAAATGCTACAACATTTTGTGCAAATCCTATTTGTTTTCTCAAAACTTGATTTTTAAAACCTTTAACGTCGCTTAATAAAAAAAAATACTTATTCCACTAGCCCAGGTATTTACAATATCCTCAAAACAGTGACTTTGAAACAGCTAACTAGTTGGCCGAATTACTTGAGAGATTCTTTTTTCTCTCCCTTTTTGATACTGACAGAATTCCATTTTGCTGCTATATTTTTCTGCATTTACCTCAGCCACCTCTGCAGTAATATAGTTAAACATTATATTTAAATGTAATGCCGGCTATAAAAATACACATATTATCATACAAATAAAAAAGAAGCTTCATCAAAATAATGGCTACTGCTCTGGCGGCAATTCTCAGTGGCAGAAGCAGCGCTGGGGCAAAAGTAGAGGCCTGAGGGCAGTGGCAGCTGGCTGAGACTGCTGAAATCCCTGGGCGTCTACTTCATTCCCAGCTCGTCAAAAAATGCCATTGTGCAGGTTGGCCAAAAGGGAATATATGGGGAGGGGGAGAGAGATAGGCGAGTGTGTGAATTGCACTGTTTCTGTGGTTTTAAGTGCAAGCAAGCTGCCAAGTGCCCAAATTTTTCTCATGTAACTATAGATATGCTGTGATGTCATACATTTGGACATGGGTCACAAGTTCATTTTTTCAGTATCAACATAATTTCAAAAAGTCACTGAACAAATTGTTGTCAAATTGATGATTTTGCTAAGGAGTAAAGTGATACTCGCTCGGTGTTATTAAACTTGTTGGTACAAGGTGAAAACAGCAGTTAACAAACAGTTTCCGAAAGTGACAAGTAGATATGCAAACTTAAATGTTCTTTCAAAGGCCAGAGCACTATTTGTAAGCGATCTCAAGTCCTTTTCTTGTCTGGAGAGGTTTGAAGAGCTGATCTAATGGAATTGCTCCTCGTACTTTGCTGCAGTTGTCAGTTTTGCTTTTCACAGAACTATCTTAAATCTGTCTTTTCTTCCTCCAGAAATCCTACAAACTTAAAAGAATTTATATCCCACACACTTCTTTTCTCTCCCTTAAGTTTCATTTTATCAACCTTGGTTTTTAGAAATAGTTAGTCTTCCTGTAAAATTTACACTGTATTTACAAGCTCATGCCGAATAAAATTAGTAAATACTCATAATTTCATTAGTTACATAACAGAATCAGGCATATTAAAAATTCTGTTCAAATAATATATTTGATTTTATTCCGCAGAAAAGAAAGATAAATGTGTGTATTTTAAAAACTGTATATATTATGTTATTTTAGCTTGGGGTCTTTAAATAATAACACTAATAATTTAATTATATATAAATAATTATATATAAATAATAATTTAAATAATCACTAATATGCCTATCACAAGAACATATCATGACACCATGAATGTGTTTTATGACATGATGACATGCGAAATGTATCTTATGATTATGAACATAATTTATCACTTGTAGCTAATAAATAAGTACATTAAGAGCATATGCAGCGGAGACAAATTCCTTGTGTGTTCAGACACACTTGGCCAATAAAGAATTCTGTTCTGTTCTGTTCTATTCTATTTTCTTTAATTAAAAAAAATCTAAAAGTATTCTGCAGTGCTGTCCTAGACAAATTTTTGCCCTCTAGACATAGCTGAAACCCACCTTTCCTAAAGCTCAGCCAGCTGAACTATTCATCAGAGGTGAGGTGAGTTACGGACAATCAACTGGAATAGCTACAGACAGAAGTCAGCTTTAATTTTATAATTTGAGCAAACTATTCACAAAATACACTAAATGGCAAAACAAATGGATTCATTTTTCTATTAGTAGAAGACAAATATCATTTTACTAAATATGAAACTAAAAAAAATTGGTAACAAGATAACATAAAGAAAAGACTTTATTTACTTTATAGCTTGATAAAGACAAAGTATCAGAAAAAAGAGCCCTTCCAGAAGTCATTCAAAAATACAATATTTTTTTCTCAGTTCCACATACCATAATTGGTTGCAAAGAAATATTTTTCCATTTATTTATGTAAATACTTGTAGTTTCATTTGTAAATGACTACAATTTATAAATTGCATACTAAGAAATTGGAAAGACTCCAAATGGATATGATTTATTTCAAACAATTAAATAGAAAGGAGTCGGTATAAATAAGGATTATATTACAAGACTGAGAATCACTTGTCAAAGCTCTGTTAACAACTGAAACTTTACAAATAATTGAATTGCATATATATCCTACATGTTAAATTGAAAGTAGCCTTATGGTACTAGTTTTAAAACATCCAACACATTAATAAAATATATTTACTCCATCAATTTGATATACATCTTTGCAATATGGGAGATGCATCTATTTCTCCATACTATGAAGATGGTTTAGATTTATGCCACTGGCGACATTTTAAAATCTTTTCATATTTCACAAATTTGCAGCAATTTGGAAATCTACTGTTTATAAGAGAAGGCCTATGATTTAGACAAATGTGAGACTGATGTTTTAGTATACAAAAATGTAGATAGTGAATAGATCTGACTGGTCCAGTAAGCATTCACTATTTATGACCAATGAAGCCAATATGACAATCTGTGTGATGGTCGTTTTGGTTTTTCTATCTGGTAGCTATCAAGATTATGCCACAATATAAACGATAAGAGATGTTTTGATTCAATGGGCCACAGATTGCTTGATCTCACTATAGCAATAACCCAGCACTAGAGAAGGAGATATTAGTAGCTCGTATGCTACTGCTAGATCCAGAGGCGTTCATTCAGAAATGTCTACAAATTTCATGTGCTGAAAGTTCAGCATGATTTGAATAAGAATTAGCATAGATTTCAGAAAGTCAATTATTTCTAATTATATATTTGATCCAACAAGATTAATTTTATTTGTTAACTTTTCCTTTGTATCCTCCCTTTGCCGGGTTTCTAACTCAAATAGGAGCTCTAACATTTCTTACCAAATTGTTGCACTTTGGATGTTCTTTTGGGATATGTCTTACTGCGACTTCTTTCAATTGTTTCGTTGGGTCGAGGAAGCTGGACGGAAATGTCTTTATACATCTGCAAAGCCGTCTTTCCACTAGAAAATGCAACAAATATTATATGATAAGTTAACTGAAAACTACAAAGTAAAGCATTGCAATTTATCCCTAGTTGAGGGGGTGGTGTTAATTGAATTAAAAGTTTAAGTATCAGCAAGACCTAAACAAATAAAACAAAAAAATATGTCCAGCTGGCTTGCCATTATAATGTTTTCTGTTACTCCTACAGTTTCTTAATCTATATATATAAATGTGAAATACCACTCACTGATTCATCACCAGATCTCCCAAACTATTAAAGATACAAACC
>JANHFO010008155.1:20684-34068 GCA_032468095.1 Pareas carinatus | reverse complement strand
CCATCCCCACTCCCGAAAAACACCTGGCTCCCCCTTCCCTGCTATCCCCGGGCGCTCCTTACCTCATGCAGAATAACTTGCATACAGGAGACTCAGCGAGTCACGCGCGGCTGGGCTGCTTCCAGGGCTGCGAATTCTCCACACAAGCGCTCCCAAAGCGCTTTACAGCCGATTGAAAGAGCGGGAATTCGGAACCATGCAGGTTTTAGTCAGGGTTGCAGAGAGATCGGCTGGCTGAAACCTCCGGGATTCCGAATTCCCGCTCTTTCAATCGGCTGTAAAGCTTTTTGGGAGCTTTTGCGCGGAGAATTGGGAGCCCTGGAAGCAGCCCAGCCGCACGTGCGTTGCTGCTCTCCTGCATGAAGTTATTCTGCATGAGGTAAGGAGCGCAGGGAGGGGGGAACCAGGAGTTTTTCGGGGGTGGGGGTGGACGATCTATCGTGTTTCCCAGAAAGTAAGACACCCCCTAAAATAAGACCTAGGGCTCCTTTGGGAACAAAAATTAATATAAGACAGTGTCTTATTTTCGGGGAAACACTGCATAACTATAATTATTAAACATTATTAGAGATTGGAAACAATTTGGAGAATGACATTCTCTTCTCCTCTGCTTCCCCACTTTTCAGTTTTCTTCTGGATCAGCATTCAATAAACTAATAAACTTCCTGACTTCTCACTTTCATTTTATCTAGGGGTCTTTTAGGTGGTCACTCAGTAGCAATCATGTTGAAAGAGAAAGGTGAAGTCATGCAGTGGTACAATGGAGAACTTCTGCACATGGCAAAACAATTAGGCTACAAGCTTTTGCCAGCTTTTAACACCACAAGTGGTCTTCCATATCCAAGAGTAAGTAAAATGTGAGCTAAGACTAATGTATGCCATGTATTATTTGTTCTTGTAGTATGATAAAATTACATGTTGAATCAGAGAGAGAGAGAAAGAGATGCGGGCTGGGGGGAGAGAATTATTAGTGAGATTGGTTAAAACATCTGATTATTATAACTCTTAGAGTCTTAACTCTTCATCTAATAGCATGGTTATGAAGATATGTATATATTTATCAAGGTGCTTTACTACATTTTAAAATGTCCTGGACTTTAAAAAGCCATATGATTTGATTGTGAAAATGAGGACTGTTTTCTTTATAGCAGGGGGTATACCTAGAGACAGCTTCATTTAAAGTTAAAGCACCAATGAGTTTAGCATTGAAATTTAAACCCATATGCTAAGTCAGTTTGCATAACTTTGTCATAATCAAATGCTGTTGAACATTTTTTATGATACTGTACATTTTCTGCTTCTAACTCTGCTGCAACTTACTTTTTCCAGCTTTTATGCAATATAGTACAAACTTAATTTCTACTTATTTTGTCTTGTTTGAAAAAAATCTATTTTCTTAAGTTCTGAAGAAATAGCATTATTGCAGTAAAATATTTTAGCATTTCTTTTTCTTCTAGATTAATTTAAAATTTGGTATAAGAAGTCCAGAAGCCCGGACAGGAACAGAGACTGAAACCTGTACAGCTTGTGCTGGAACATTGATCTTAGAGTTTGCTGCTCTGAGTCGTTTCACGGGGGCAGCAATATTTGAGGTTTGCTTAATGATAAGTGATTAATTATTTTTGTGCCACTGCTATTTTTTATTGTATAATTACTTGATAGTATTAATTTCAGCTATGTTCTGTTGCTGAACTGGTCACTGAATCTCTCATACCAGAAATTGTTATCCTATTTATATTTTGAGGTACTGCTTAAAATATCTATCAGCATTTTGTCCCGGGGCCTGAAGGCTGTGCTGTGTTTGGGAGAGTGAGAATCTTTATATCTTAGTGCCTGCAATCTTTTATCTTTATTCTTTAAATTGATTTTATTGTAATTTCTTTGATTGTTCTGAGTCACCTAGAGATGTTGAGAGTTGAGCAGTATAATGGTTTAATAAATTAAAATCATTATAAAATATGTGAACATAGAATACCCCTACTGTAATAATACAATATTATATTAAATTTTGTATTACTACAAAAATTTAAAAGAGTACCGTAACTTAGAACAACATAAAGATATAGATGATATCCCCTCAATAAATTATGTAATTCATTAGGAATTTTATTAGTGTCTGGTGCCTTACCATTGGACACTATTTTAACTATTGGCCATCAATTTTATAACTTTTTAGTATCTCTCATGCATAAGGAAAGCATACTGATTTTCTCTTTATATGATTCTTATTTTTGGATTGTACGTCCTTCAATGCCATACTTTTTGGGACAAGTATTTCCTTTAATTAAATTTGCTTATTTGACATTAATAATTTATGGTTTGTTGTACAGTCTACACAGAAAGCTTTTGGCTGAACAGATTAAAATTCAATTTCATATAACAGTCAATTTGATTCTGAAGCTGCATATTTAGTGACATCTAGAATGAAGTCTGCATTTATATTGGGAATTATCAATAAACAAAGAATTATTTTCTTAAACCTTATTAAATTAGTTTCTGCATCATTGCGTGTATAAATCCAATTCTTCCCATAACATCCATTAGAAGTACCTCATCTTTTCTTGAAGTTATTTCCAATTTTTATGATGCATCTTTGGCAGCATTACAGTTGCATTCAACTTTTTAAAAGCGTTCTCTGAGATGTCCAGCATATACAAAATAGAATTTACTATTGTACGAACTTGTGTAAGTTTAAAAGTAGAACAACTGAATAAATTAATTGCTTGCATCAATTTTCTGGCTACTTCATTGGTGTATTTAATTAGAATTAATTTTATTAATTTGTTAATTTTATTTTCTATAGGAATATGCCCGGAAGGCCCTTGATTTCCTTTGGGAGAAAAGACAACGTAGCAGCAATTTAGTGGGAGTTACTATTAATATTCATACGGGTGACTGGGTCCGTAAAGGTATGAAACTATGTTCCCTCTTAATTACAGATAGGAATGAGATTAGAGGTTAGAGGTGTTTTATATAGAGAACTTAAACTATATATCATAAAATTGTGTCTTATTTTTGGACTTAAAAAAGGCACTGCATTATGCTTATTCCATAGCTGTTTTTTATTTGTTTCTTGGTTGCGCTGTTTATAATAATAACTTACTTCATGGAACTGACAACTAGTTAAGAAATTAATTGTATTAACATTTTATCTTATTCTAGATAGTGGAGTTGGAGCAGGAATAGATTCATATTATGAGTATTTATTAAAGGCCTATGTCTTGCTTGGAGATGACAGTTTTTTAGAAAGATTTAACACCGTAAGTACAGATGATACTTCTTTCTCCTTGACCTATAGAACTTTGTACTATGCCTGTGATGTATTAAGTTAGATATTGTGGATTTGTTCTTCTATAATTAGTATGTTATTACACTGTCAGAAATAATTATATGATGTTTTTTTCCACTCAAACACAAATTATCCTTTTTCATTGTTTCATTTAGCATAAAATCTATCTACTTCCAAATATTGGCATATCTTTAATAAATGTACTCAAATTAATAATAGAACTTCTCATTTTAAAGTTGCCTATTAGTGAAGCATCAACCACATTTAGGATTTTTAAGTGTTGGAAGTAAAATGGGCAATTAATAAGTGAATCAAAATATTTGCTAATGTTTATATGTTATTGGATTTAGAAGTCTATCTGCCATCTTGAAAGAAAAATATTTGGCAGCTGAAATGTTCACTACAACTATCAAGAATGTAGCAAATTCTGTCCTAAAGCAAGTTTATGCCAATGCTGTGCATCTAATACTAGTGCTTTATTGTGATCAAAGTACAGTTGAGGAAAGTACAGATAGCCCTCGACTTACAAGCGCAATTGTGACCGGAATTTCCATTACTAAGTAAGGCAGTTCTTAAGTGAATCACATCTGATTTTATGACCTTTTTGCCACAGTTGTTAAGCAAATCACACGATTATTAATCTGGCTTCCCTGACTGACTTTGCATCTTGGAAGCCGTCTAGGAAGGTTGCAAATGGTGATCACATGACCCTGGTACTCTGCAACTGTCATAAATAGATGCTAGTGCCAAGCACCAAATCTTGATTACATGACTATGGGGATGCTGTGACACTTCTAAGTGTAAGGACTCGTTGCAAGTTATTTTTGCAGTGCCATTATAAATTCATATGTTCACTCAATGAACGCTTGTAAGTCAAGGACTACCTGTAATAGTGGAAAGAAAAAGTGATCTTTGGGACAGAAAGTAATCCTTTATTTGCATATTCTGCTTATCTATAGAACTTAGATTAGTTGAATATTTCATTTTAATCAAGACAATAGCAAAGTATGTAAACCTTATTTGTGGGTGTATTAATTATGTCTTAAGGTAGTTGAAGAGTGTGGCTGATTTCTTTTTTTAAATGCTGTAGATGGCTGATATTTGTCTTGCAGTCTCTAAGCATTATTGATAGTGTGCGTATCTGCTTTAAACTTTTGCAAACAGGCACAGTATTCAAGTGAATAACTACATCAATTTTTGATATTTTCTAGCATTACGATGCCATAATGAGATACATCAGCCAGCCACCTCTCTTGCTTGATGTGCACATACACAAGCCAATGCTCAATGCTCGCACGTGGATGGACTCACTACTAGCATTTTTTCCTGGTTTGCAAGTAAGTTTTGCCTGTGCAAAACCTTTTCATCTAATGATATTGAATTTCTAAGCCACTCAATTCTAAAGCATCTCTAGGTGGCTTCACATGGTAGAAGAGCAGCAATATATAAAAAACAACCAACGTCCAGGAGACAACAAAATCTCTAACTACATCTCCTTAATATTAGTCCTCAGTTAATATAATTAACTTTCACAGTGTTCTTTATCTGTGCATGAGGTAATCTTTCTCCCTAAATTCTAAATTTGTTAGTCATTAAGAATGAGTGTAAAATTATTATCCTGAACTTGTTAACCCTGAATTTTTCAAACATCTTCAACTGATGCACTTTAGCATCCTTTAATAATCTGTATTTATTATAAATGATAATTTTATAGACAGGCTACTTTATACTTTTTAAAAGATTGCCATGAAAGATGTGCAAATTTGAAATGCCCAATTTTGAGTTTTTAAAATCTGAAATACTTCCAAAATGTTCAAAACAACCTACTGTATATCAAATACAAAAAGACTGGCAAACCCAGAACAATATTTCACACTTGTTATGGACTAATTTCAATTTAAAATGGTTCAAATTTGATACTTTCTGAGTATTACTAACCAGTGCATTAGTGATGGCAAACCTTTTTGAGACCAAGTGCCTAAACTGCAAACCAAAGCCCACTTATGTATTGCAAAGTGCCAGCACGGCAACATGGCCCCTTTGGCGACACCCCCCCTGGTGACGCCCGCCATGACAACACCGCCCTCCCAGCGACATAATTGAAGGTTATTTAAGTATTACATATTTTTAGTGTGATATTTTTTTCCGCTTTTGAGAGAGAGAGAAAATGAGAGAAAGAGAGAGACACACACACACACATGCACACGCGCAGAGAAAGAGAGAAAAGAAGAGAATGAGACAAAGAGAGAGAGAGGAAGAGAGAAAGAGATAGAGAGAGACTGAGAGAGTGACAGACACACACAAGCAGAAAGAGAATGAGAGACACACACACAAACACAAATACAGAGAAAGAGAGAGAGAGAGAGAGAGAGAGAGAGAGAGAGAGAGAGACTGAAACAGTCAAGCTGTTTTCACACAACTCAATTACCTCGCTTACCCACCTGAGCTACCTACTAGCCAAGTTACCCCCCTCCACGCAAAGATTCACTATGTAGTGGAATATTAGAGCCAGGAGGCTCCTAACTGACCCGGGTGTGCCGATTGTGTGAATCCAGCCCAGCCACCCTGAAAAGGAATCCAACTCGTGAAGGAACGATAAAAGAAGCGGAGGCACCTGACCTCTGCAGGCTAAAAAAGCAGGTGGCGGTAACAGCAAGGAGAGCCAGGGGAGACTTTTTGGGGAGTGAGAGGCACGGTGGGACCAGCAGGTGCATAGGGTGAACCAGCCATCCAGCCAGCCAGGTAGGACTGAGAATGGGAATATGCTCTCCCGCCTTTGGCTTCTCCTGGCGGCAGGGCATTCCCTCACCGCCCAGGCGTCTTTGTCAGTGCCGGGGCACTTCCTCGCCACCCAGGCAACTTCTCTAGCAGTGGCAGGGTGCTCACCCACCGCCCAGGCGGTTTCTCCGGCAGTGCTGGGGCACTCACCCGCCGCCTAGGCAGCCTCTCTGTGGAGCAGGGCGCTCACCTGCTTACCAGGCTTCTCTGGGGGGCGACAGGCCACTTACCCGCCCCCTAAGAGGCTTCTCTGGGAACCGTGGGGCGCTCACCCGCTGCCCAGTCTTCTCCGGGGGCAACGGGACATTCCCCTGCTGCCTGTACACCTGCCAGCGGCGAGTCTCTCCCCTGCCAACCTTGCTTCTGCCGGTGGTGGATCTCTCCCCCGCCGCCGAGGCTTCTTTGCTGGTGGCAGGGTGCTCACTCGCCACCCATGTTCCTGCCTGCGGCAGGTCTCTGGCTTAAAGAATTTTGTCTTTCTACTTTCCTGGGCAAAGGTGCGCATGCTGGCAGAGAGGGCTCTGCATGCCAGCTGTGGCACGTGTGCCATAGGTTCGCCATCACTGCACTACATCATCAAAGCAAAACGTATGCTTCTAGTTAAAGCAGGGGTCTCCAACCTGTGAGCTGTGGCCTACCACTGGACCGTGAAGGGTTTGCAACTGGGCCACAAAAATGGCTGGCAAGTTGGCACACATGTGCACACGCATCCTCACTTGCGTGAGCAGCACACACACATTCATGCTGCTCACGCAAATGGAGCTGTGCACTCGCTTGCTGGCAGCTCATGCAGAACCGTTCCCTCTCCCCTCACACCAGTCCTCAAAGCTGGACACGTTGGGGGACTCTTGAGTTAAAGGACATAAATAGTGATGTCATCAAGTCCATTGCTTTTAATGAACAACTTACCTTTTTAAAATAATTGTAAAATTAATTCTGTTTCCATTAGATTATTGTTAACTTGCAGTCTTCCACTTCAATGTCTTGCTGTATGCCCTGTGCCGTGGATTGAAAAAGAATATACTCTCTTATTTAAAAATAATGTGATGTATCTTTTTTGCTTGGACTCTAGGTACTGAAAGGTGATATTCGACCTGCAATAGAAACTCATGAAATGCTTTATCAAGTGATAAAAAAGCATAATTTCCTTCCTGAGGTAAGACAGTGACTATGTTTAATGAATTCATTATTTAAAGAATATAAATAGAAAGTATAAATTTCAAGTATTAGGAGAAAATACTATTTCAGACAGTGAACTTAGTTGTAATAGTTAGTTCATGAGTATTAAGAATATTTAACAGTATTCATCTAGTACTTTTAGTAAATTTTTACTTTTTAAGATTTTGTGTTAACAATCCTGTCACTTTTCAAAGTGCCAATCATATACTGTCTTTCCTAAATAAGCTTTGACTAAATAAAAGAATTCTTAAAAGCACATGCATGGATATATGTGAAAATAAATAATATTCATATATAATTAATATGGTATTTGATTATGTTGCTTTGCCTATTTCTGTAAGATTTATTCATTTCATTTTTATTAGCAATTGCCATATTTTGAATTTGAAAATAAAATATTTGGACAGTCTCCCATAAAAGTTAAAAAAAAACCTTTAAAAAATGAATGATCATGGTTGATAAAGGTGGCTTATCCAATGACCCAAATCAGTGTTATTCTTACGTCTAGCGGATTTACTGTGTATTATATTTAAATTGGAAGAGATTTTTGGATGAAAATGAATCAAATGTGAACTTCTTACTCTGTCCATAAATGAATTGGCCATCTCAATTGCTATACAAGTTAAAAATGTCTTTTGAGTCTCTTTTGATATGTTGTGCCATAAACGTCTGTGCAATCTGTTTCATTCGTTTGAGAGTTTATGGTTCAGTAGATGCAGACTTAAAACATGGGACATCATTGTAGGATCTGTAGCACCACTTGATGACATCTGTTTAAAAAGCAATTTAGTGATCAGTTTTTTAAAAAGATAAGCCAAGTTTCAAAAGATCTCTGTTTCTTTGCAAAGCAATGTTAAGAAATTTGGGGCGTTTTCATTTTTTAATTTAATTTTTCCAGGAATCTCAGTATGCTAGAAGTTTTTTTCAGTATTTTTACCTTTCCTCTTGTTTTGTTCAGGCATTCACAACAGACTTCAGGGTTCATTGGGCTCAGCATCCTCTACGGCCAGAATTTGCAGAAAGCACATATTTCTTGTATAAAGTAAGTTCTTCGAATTTAAAAGATGTTACATTCTAGAAAGTAGCAGGAAACCCATTAAAAATGAAACTCAAATATATGGAGTATCTTCTCTTTGCAGAACTCATTTTGGCATATGTTATCGAGCAAAGCTGCTAGGTTGTTCAACTCTGATGAAAATATTTCTGTGAAATTTGTTATGCTGAGAGATGGCAGTATGAGTTTCCTGCTAGTTTAGATGGTTCAGGGGGAAAAGCTTATTTGGTGATTATGAGTTGTGCTTTCTAAGTGTAATTGCTACAATGGAAAACAAAACCTTAATTTTAGTAGATATTAAGACAACAGGAGGCGTGGTTATATTTATTTTGACATAATTCCAGCACTGGGGTGACTTGATAGATTTCTGGAATCCTTAATTTTAGCCTACATAGGTAGCAGATTATGATTTTGAGTCTCAGAGTTAAAACATTTGTAACTTGTAATCAGCACAGTATTTAAAATTTAAATTGATTCGACTGAATGCAGAAAATAATTCTAGAGTGTACTTTCAGTTTTTGTTAGAAGACTAAAACTATATTTTAAAAGCTTATTGGAATTAACATAATTAACATTTGAGATATATTTCACAACAAAAATATTTTTGATTTTGAATTTTCTTTAAGATACAGAAACAGCCTCTAACTAAGGTCTTTAACATGCTCCTTAATGCTCCAGCTAGCCCTTAATGCATAAAACTAGTGAAGTCATTGTGAAATCTTAAAACACTGAAATTATAGACATATCTGTGTGGACAAACCATAATCATAGAAATAGTCCCTGTAAATACTTGGGATGCATGCAAAAATGATACCGCAAACTTAAATATTTGGAAACCATTTTCAAAATATTCAAAGCAGTGCCTCTGTGTTTATACAGCTGTGCCAAGGAATTATTTTAATAATACTACTGGTGCATATTGATCTTTAATTATCAGTAAAAATGGTATTTATAGCAATCCTTTGACAATATCCCTTTTCTTCATCATCCAATTGCTTGGACCCCCTATTAAATAAATCACCTTATGATTGTTTCCATTAAGAAAGGAAAGCAAACATAAGCTGCCCAGACATGAAGTGTAAGGAGGAACATATTTTCCATCTGTAAGCTGTATGTCAATTAGTCAGTAAACTGCATTTTAAAATATCTTCCATGCTCTCTCACAAAGTCATATGCTAGGTGTTAAGATACAGTAAAATATTCTGCCTTAAAGGGTTCTCCTTGCATGCAACATAGCTAAGCAAATACATTTCAGAAGCTGGGGGAAAATTGTAAACTTTTACAAAATTAACCAATGTAAATAAACAATATAAATACTCGTCCCAAAGGTGCTTTTTCAAGAAGCAACTGAACTTTTTTTGTTTTTCCTTAATTTTGTTTCTCATCCAAGAAGCTTCAGTCAGAACTGAAGAAGCTTCTTGGATGAGAAGTGAAACATCTTCAAGGAAAAGAAGTCCAGTTGCCTTTTGAGGGAAAAAAGCACCTTTGGGACAATCATGACCTGGAAGACAGAATCTCCATAGACATTTAAATATAAATACTCACAAAAGATGTGAATCCACCCAGCTCTAGAACATCTGACCTTATTTTATCCACCAGGTCCAGGAAAAACTGAGGATAGTTTTGTTTTATTTGCTTTTGCTACTTTGTCACACAGCAACTTAATTTGACTTCTATTCCTCTTACATAAATGTCACTGCATCCATCGTCTTTCTGCTTTGTTTTTCTACTCTGTAAGTCAGTAGCCATAGTGAATAAAGTACATGGAGAAAATAGCTGCTTTGTGGGAACATGGTGTTACTAATTTTCAAGCGTACACACCCCTACTCACAAAGAGCAAATAGCATAGCTATTTGAAAAATGCCATGAAGTTGAAGGATTAGTTAAATGCCAGTACTTGACAGGTTCCTTAGGGACATCTTAAAAATGAAGATGAAAGCTGCTGTATTTGTATTATAAAATATTACAGGCATATAGCTTGAACTTTTAGATTTCAGCTTCTATAATCCCTAGTCAACACAGATGGTTGAAAAGACCGCCATCAAAAAGATCATGTTGTCTGTCTGCAATCTAACATAACTATGTGACATGTCTTGCAAAAAAACCCAAAATGACTTAAATTGATAAATGCCAAGTGCCAGTACAAATTAGATCCCAAAACAGAGAATGTTAACTTACAAGTATGAAGCCTGACCATGTTAAGCAAGAATTGGTTCAATATATTTACAGAATTAACTGGCTTGGCCTTTTTAGATAGCAGAAATCCTTAGCATTTTAGGGACACAAGGATAGTCTTGAGGAAAGATTTTTAGTTTCCAAAGATTAGCCATGCTCTTTTTATCCAAAGTCTTATGTACAGGTACATATACTTTCATTTACCACTTCCATATGACCACACAATCTTCCTTTTCCAAAGTTTCTCCATCTACATCTAGATCAGACTATGGCTCAACTAACTTACTAGAGAATATACCCTCATCAAGATTATATTACAATTATTGTACTTTTTCATTCTGAAAAGTCAGTTATTTTTATTGTAACTCACCCAAGAATCCTGGAGCCCAAGGCACAGAGTGAACATAGGAGTTCTATAGGTCCAGCATATGGGCAAGTATAGAACAGAGACATCTGGATGAAACAGCAAGCACTTTTCCAAGTTGTTATCGGTGTTTGGATTCCTGGTCTTCATATATTAAAGGTTCTCTTGTTTTATGATGATAAATTGGTCATCCATCCAGTCAAAATATGAATGAAATGTGTACAATCCTGATGAATTTAACTGCAACAAACAATTCCTTTTATGCTGCGATGTATTAAATATTGGTGCCTGTCTTAGAAGAGGGTTGGCTCTGGTGAACAAAGTAAGAATGCTGTGCCTGATTTCAGAGGAATTCAAAATGGGTATTTCACTGGGGGGGGCAATATTTGACTGACAGAATGGTTTCATAGTTGCCTTTAATTTCTTTAATGTCCAATAGTATTATGAATGGTTGGCTAACATTTCAAAGGATTGCTATCAGAAAGCATGGCAAAGCTTGCAGAGGAATATAATTTCCATCTTCTATCAGTCGTCCCAGTTCATACCGAAAAAAAAGGAAACATTTTAATTTGCTTCAAAGGGGTTTGAGCCTTTAAGCTGGTGTCTTTTCACAGAAAAATACATTAAAAAGTATCAGAACAAAGCGAAGAAAAAAAACAGAAGAAATCTAATCTAATTAAAGTTACTCCCTTCTTTTAATTATGAACTTTGATTTTAGATTACCTTGTACAATTGAATTTAGAATTTAATTATATCTCATTTGAACTGTATTGAAACCCTTAAGCTTGTTTTCTTTGTTAAGGAACAAACTCAGTGTGATATAGAATACATCCACGCAACCAACTAAAATGTATGGAGGTGTTTTTTTTACAATAATTATTGTCTCTTGCACACTTCAGAACCAAAATGCAGGTATACAGTAGCTATAAGAATTTTATACACCTCACCGATCATTTATTAACATTGGTATATCTTCTTGTTCCTCTTTGTTGTTGTTGTTTTTTTAAAAAAATAATCTGTAGAAACTTTACAAGCAATGAACAGAAATGCTGGGGGGGATGGGGTATTATATGTACAATAGGTTTTAATAAAATCTACCTGGTTTTTTTTTTTAAGAATCAGAAAAGACCCTCTTGGATTTTAAGTTTTCTTGTTATTTTGGTTCACGATGGAATTTTTGAGAAAACTGTTATGAATACATTTCCTACCAAAGTCTTGTGTAGATGTTTTGTATGTAGTTGTCTGACTAACACATTATTATTTTGGAATAAAGACATCTTTACTATGAAAACAAAAGCATGCATGTACTTTAGTTTAATAGTATAGTATCAGATTAGAAGGGGATGCCAGATTTCTCTGAAAATATATATCTTCAAGCCTCAGCCAATCCCTCCTGAGATTCTGCAAGTTAGCACTATTCAACAGTGACATATGAGCCTTAAATACATGTATCAATCAGTATGCCTCTTTACAGATCGTCCTCAACTGACATCCATTCATTGAGCAATGATTCAAAGTTACAGTGGCACTGAAAAAATGGACTTACGATCAGTCCTCAAAGTTGCAGTCATCACATCACCATGATTTCAAATGGTCCATCAGGTGCCCAGCTCTTGATTACAATGTTACAGCGAACCATGTCAAACGATAATCATTTGTAACCTTCTATGCCAGCTTCCCACAAGCAAAGTCCATGAATTTGGCAGGGAAGGTTACAAGTTGCCCCAGTGTGTTGCTCTGTCCACTTCTTTTCCCAAGGAGCCCACTATAGTCTATGAAACCTAAGAGATCTCATATTCCTTAGCAAACTCTGCATGCCCACACTCCATAGCGTTCACCCTCTAATTGGCACTTCCATGGTCATTGCCAACCTGCCCAAGCTCCTTCTTTCCTGCCCACAGCACACCTGCACCCCACAGCATCTGCACACACTCCCTCATATCTCCTACCTGGGACTCCCATCTTTTCCCATTTAAACTACTGCTGTGTATGTGCTCTGATTAGTAAACTAGTATAAACGGATATCACCCATTCCAATATTTCTGTTTGAATTGATAGCCATTTTAAAGAATTCAAGAAGGGATATTTTGTGTTATATGCTACCTGATAGCTTTATGGACATTGTGGATTAAATATGGGATCTTCTGCATAATAGACAACTATGCTGCTACTATTTCCTTCCCTGAACTAACAGTGTCCATTCTGCAAGGTAGCCACTTAAACAGTCAGTAGCAGCAGATATTACTCCCTACGAATAGTCACTCAAGCGCTCTTCACTTCCCGCCTGGACTACTGCAATTCTCTCTACATGGGGCTCCCCTTGGGATGCATCCGTGGGACTCCAGGTGGTGCAGAATGCAGCTGCGCGGGGGATTATGGGAGCCAGTGGCTGTGCCCACGTGACTCCCCTTCTACGCGAGCTGCACTGGCTGCCTGTGGCCTTTTGAGTGCGTTTCAACGTGTTGGTTACCACCTTTAAAGCGCTCCATGGCTTAGGACCTAGGTATCTACAGGACCGCATTCTACCAGCAAATACCTCCCACCG